>JAGVSL010000390.1:0-13884 GCA_022494535.1 Himalopsyche phryganea
CAAGGCGCACAGTAAGAGCGAGTAGCTAGCTATATATGTCTGACGATTCGCTTTTATACAAAGGTCAAACAACACATCTTATCATAGAGTTTCGCTTCGAGACGAGCGCACACAGCGCCATGTAAC
This sequence comes from Himalopsyche phryganea, assembly GCA_022494535.1. Lineage (NCBI taxonomy): Eukaryota > Metazoa > Arthropoda > Insecta > Trichoptera > Rhyacophilidae > Himalopsyche > Himalopsyche phryganea. The sequence continues at coordinate 127 of JAGVSL010000390.1, forward strand.
AATGCGAAATCGTATGCTGCTAGACAGTTTTGAGAGTGCTTCAGGCCTGCGTAGGCAGTGCTGCGCACCTGGTCATCGCACTCTTATGGCATGCGGGTGCACTGCGTGTACGCTAGGGTTATCGATAAGCTTCACAGGGTGACGACCTTGAGCATCGCCCGCAGCTGTATGGAATAACTTACATACTAAAATTACACAGTGCAAGAATGGCGCCAAAACGCACCACCTGCAAGGCGCACAGTGAGAGCGAGTAGCTAGCTATATATGTCTGACGATTCGCTTTTATACAAAGGTCTAACAGCATATCTTATCATAGAGTTTCGCTTCGAGACGAGCGCACACAGCGTCATAAAACAATGCGAAATCGTATGCAGCTAAGCAGTTTTGAGAGTGCTTTAGGCCTGCGAAGGCACTGCTGCGCACCTGGTCATCGCACTCTTAGTGCAGGCGGGTGCACTGCGTGTACGCCAGGGTTATCAGTTAGCTTCGCAGGGTGACAACCTTGAGGATCGCCCGCAGCTGTATGGAATAACTTACATACTAAAATGACACAGTGCGAAAATGGCACCAAAACGCACCACCTGCAAGGCGCAAAGTGAGAGCGAGTAGCTAGCTATATATGTCTGAAGATTCACTTTTGCGCAGGGGTGAAACAGCAGATCACATCATAAAGATTCGCTTCAAGACGAACGCACACAGCGCGATGTAACAATGCGAAATCGTATGCAGCTAAGCAGTTTTGACAGTGCTTCAGGCCTGCGTAGGCATTGCTGCGCACCTGGTCATCGCGCTCTTAGTGCAGGCGGGTGCACTGCGTGTACGCCAGGGTTACCAGTAAGCTTCGCAGGGTGACGACCTTGAGGATCGCCCGCAGCTGTATGGAATAACTTACATACTAAAATGACACAGTGCAAAAATGGCGCCAAAACGCACCACCTGTAAGGCGCACAGTGAGAGCGAGTAGCTAGCTATATATGTCTGACGATTCGCTTTTATACAAAGGTCTAACAGCATATCTTATCAAAGAGTTTCGCTTCGAGACGAGCGCACACAGCGTCATAAAACAATGCGAAATCGTATGCAGCTAAGCAGTTTTGAGAGTGCTTTAGGCCTGCGTAGGCACTGCTGCGCACCTGGTCATCGCACTCTAAGTACAGGCAGGTGCACTGCGTGAACGCCAGGGTTAATAGTTAGCTTCGCAGGGTGACGACCTTGAGGATCGCCCGCAGCTGTATGGAATAACTTACATACTAAAATGACACAGTGCAAAAATGGCGCCAAAACGCACCACCTGCAAGGCGCACAGTGAGAGCGAGTAGCTAGCTATATATGTCTGAAGATTTACTTTTGCGCAGGGGTGAAACAGCAGATCACATCATAGAGATTCGCTTCGAGACGAGCGCACACAGCGCGATGTAACAATGCGAAATCGTATTCAGCTAAGCAGTTTTGACAGTGCTTCAGGCCTGCGTAGGCATTGTTGCGCACCTGGTCATCGCGCTCTTAAAGCAGGCGGGTGCACTGCGTGTACGCCAGGGTTACCAGTTGGCTTCGCAGGGTGACGACCTTGAGGATCGCCCGCAGCTGTATGGAATAACTTACATACTAAAATTACACAGTGCGAAAATGACGCCAAAACGCAACACCTGCAAGGCGCACAGTAAGAGCGAGTAGCTAGCTATATATGTCTGACGATTCGCTTTTATACAAAGGTCAAACAACACATCTTATCATAGAGTTTCGCTTCGAGACGAGCGCACACAGCGCCATGTAACAATGCGAAATCGTATGCTGCTAGACAGTTTTGAGAGTGCTTCAGGCCTGCGTTGGCAGTGCTGCGCACCTGGTCATCGCACTCTTATGGCATGCGGGTGCACTGCGTGTATGCCAGGGTTATCGATAAGCTTCACAGGGTGACGACCTTGAGCATCGCCCGCAGCTGTATGGAATAACTTACATACTAAAATTACACAGTGCAAAAATGGCGCCAAAACGCACCACCTGCAAGGCGCACAGTGAGAGCGAGTAGCTAGCTATATATGTCTGACGATTCGCTTTTATACAAAGGTCTAACAGCATACCTTATCATAGAGTTTCGCTTCGAGACGAGCGCACACAGCGTGATGTAACAATGCGAAATCGTATGCAGCTAAGCAGTTTTGACAGTGCTTCAGGCCTGCGTAGGCATTGCTGCGCACCTGGTCATCGCGCTCTTAGTGCAGGCGGGTGCACTGCGTGTACGCCAGGGTTACCAGTTAGCTTCGCAGGGTGACGACCTTGAGGATCGCCCGCAGCTGTATGGAATAACTTACATACTAAAATGACACAGTGCAAAAATGGCGCCAAAACGCACCACCTGTAAGGCGCACAGTGAGCGAGTAGCTAGCTATATATGTCTGACGATTCGCTTTTATACAAAGGTCTAACAGCATATCTTATCATAGAGTTTCGCTTCGAGACGAGCGCACACAGCGTCATAAAACAATGCGAAATCGTATGCAGCTAGACAGTTTTGAGAGTGCTTCAGGCCTGCGTAGGCAGTGCTGCGCACCTGGTCATCGCAGTCTAATGGCATGCGGGTGCACTGCGTGTACGCCAGGGTAACCAGTTAGCTTCGCAGGTTGACGACCTTGAGGATCGCCTGCAGCTATATGGAATAACTTACATACTAAAATGACACAGTGCAAAAATGGCGCCAAAACGCACCACCTGCAAGGCGCACAGTGAGAGCGAGTAGCTAGCTTTATATGTCTTACGATTCGCTTATATACAAGGTCTTACAGCATATCTTATCATAGAGTTTCGCTTCGAGACGAGCGCACACAGCGTCATGTAACAATGCGAAATCGTATGCAGCTATGCAGTTTTGAGAGTGCTTTAGGCCTGCGTAGGCACTGCTGCGCACCTGGTCATCGCACTCTAAGTGCAGGCGGGTGCACTGCGTGTACGCCAGGGTTACCAGTAAGCTTCGCAGGGTGACGACCTTGAGGATCGCCCGCAGCTGTATGGAATAACTTACATACTAAAATGACACAGTGCAAAAATGGCGCCAAAACGCACCACCTGCAAGGCGCACAGTGAGAGCGAGTAGCTAGCTATATATATCTGACGATTCGCTTTTATACAAAGGTCTTACAGCATATCTTATCATAGAATTTCGCTTCGAGACGAGCGCACACAGCGTCATGTAACAATGCGAAATCGTATGCAGCTATGCAGTTTTGAGAGTGCTTTAGGCCTGCGTAGGCACTGCTGCGCACCTGGTCATCGCACTCTGAACGCAGGCGGGTGCACTGCGTGTACGCCAGGGTTACCAGTTAGCTTCGCAGGGTGACAACCTTGAGGATCGCCCGCAGCTGTATGGAATAACTTACAAAATAAAATGACACAGTGCGAAAATGGCACCAAAACGCACCACCTGCAAGGCGCACAGTGAGAACGAGTAGCTAGCTATATATATCTGACGATTCGCTTTTATACAAAGGTCTAACAGCATATCTTATCATAGAGTTTCGCTTCGAGACGAGCGCACACAGCGTCATGTAACAATGCGAAATCGTATGCAGCTAAGCAGTTTTGAGAGTGCTTTAGGCCTGCGTAGGCACTGCTGCGCACTTGGTCATCGCACTCTTAGCGCAGGCGGGTGCACTGCGTGTACGCCAGGGTTACCAGTAAGCTTCGCAGGGTCACGACCTTGAGGATCGCCCGCAGCTGTATGGAATAACTTACATACTAAAATGACACAGTGCGAAAATTGCGCCAAAACGCACCACCTGCATGGCGCACAGTGAGAGCGAGTAGCTAGCTATATATATCTGACGATTCGCTTTTATACAAAGGTCTAACAGCATATCTTATCATAGAGTTTCGCTTCGAGACGAGCGCACACAGCGTCATAAAACAATGCGATATCGTATTCAGCTAAGCAGTTTTGAGAGTGCTTTAGGCCTGCGTAGACACTGCTGCGCACCTGGTCATCGCACTCTAAGTGCAGGCGGGTGCACTGCGTTTACGCCAGGGTAACCAGTTAGCTTCGCAGGGTGACGACCTTGAGGATCGCCTGCAGCTATATGGAATAACTTACATACTAAAATGACACAGTGCAAAAATGGCGCCAAAACGCACCACCTGCAAGGCGCACAGTGAGAGCGAGTAGCTAGCTTTATATGTCTTACGATTCGCTTATATACAAGGTCTTACAGCATATCTTATCATAGAGTTTCGCTTCGAGACGAGCGCACACAGCGTCATGTAACAATGCGAAATCGTATGCAGCTATGCAGTTTTGAGAGTGCTTTAGGCCTGCGTAGGCACTGCTGCGCACCTGGTCATCGCACTCTAAGTGCAGGCGGGTGCACTGCGTGTACGCCAGGGTTACCAGTAAGCTTCGCAGGGTGACGACCTTGAGGATCGCCCGCAGCTGTATGGGAATAACTTACATACTAAAAATGACACAGTGCAAAAATGGCGCCAAACGCACCACCTGCAAGGCGCACAGTGAGAGCGAGTAGCTAGCGGGTGTCTGACGATTCGCTTTTAAGGCTAACAGCATATCTTATCATAGAGTTTCGCTTCGAGACGAGCGCACACAGCGTCATAAAACAATGCGGAAATCTTATGCAGCTAAGCAGTTTTGAGAGTGCTTTAGGCCTGCGAAGGCACTGCTGCGCACTTGGTCATCGCACTCTTAAAGCAGGCGGGTGCAATGCGTTTACGCCAGGGTTACCAGTAAGCTTCGCAGGGTCACGACCTTGAGGATCGCCCGCAGCTGTATGGAATAACTTATCTTATCTAAAATTTCGCTTCGAATTGCGCCAAACGTCACCACACATGGCGCACAGTGAGAGCGAGTAGCTAGCTGACATATCTGACGGTTCCTTTTATACAAGGTCTAACAGCATATCTTGTCATAGAGTTTCTTCGACGAGCGCACACAGCGTCATAAAACAATGCGAAATCGTATGCAGCCGCGCTTTGACAGTGCTTCAGGCCTGTTTGCTGCGCACCTGGTCATCGCACTCTAAGGATCGGGCCCACAGCTGTATGGAAGTTAACTTACATACTAAAATGACACAGCTGTATGGAAAAAATACTAAAATGACGCAAAAATGGCAAAACGCACCACCTGCAAGGCGCACAGTGAGCGAGTAGCTAGCTATATATGTCTGACGATTCGCTTTTATACAAAGGTCTAACAGCATATCTTATCATAGAGTTTCGCTTCGAGACGAGCGCACACAGCGTCATAAAACAATGCGAAATCTTATGCAGCTAAGCAGTTTTGAGAGTGCTTTAGGCCTGCGAAGGCACTGCTGCGCACCTGGTCATCGCACTCTAAGTGCAGGCGGGTGCACTGCGTGTACGCCAGGGTTACCAGTAAGCTTCGCAGGGTCACGACCTTGAGGATCGCCCGCAGCTGTATGGAATAACTTACATACTAAAATGACACAGTGCGAAAATTGCGCCAAAACGCACCACCTGCATGGCGCACAGTGAGAGCGAGTAGCTAGCTATATATATCTGACGATTCCCTTTTAGACAAAGGTCTAACAGCATATCTTATCATAGAGTTTCGCTTCGAGACGAGCGCACACAGCGTCATAAAACAATGCGAAATCGTATGCAGCTAAGCAGTTTTGACAGTGCTTCAGGCCTGCGTAGGCACTGCTGCGCACCTGGTCATCGCACTCTAAGTGCAGGCGGGTGCACAGCGTGTACGCCAGGGTTACCAGTTAGCTTCGCAGGGTGACGACCTTGAGGATCGCCCGCAGCTGTATGGAATAACTTACATACTAAAATGACACAGTGCAAAAATGGCGCCAAAACGCACCACCTGTAAGGCGCACAGTGAGAGCGAGTAGCTAGCTATATATGTCTGAAGATTCACTTTTGCGCAATGGTGAAACAACAGATCACATCATAAAGATTCGCTTCGAGACGAACGCACACAGCGCGATGTAACAATGCGAAATCGTATGCAGCTAAGCAGTTTTGACAGTGCTTCAGGCCTGCGTAGGCATTGCTGCGCACCTGGTCATCGCGCTCTTACTGCAGGCGGGTGCACTGCGTGTACGCCAGGGTTACCAGTAAGCTTCGCAGGGTGACGACCTTGAGGATCGCCCGCAGCTGTATGGAAAAACTTACATACTAAAATGACACAGTGCAAAAATGGCGCCAAAACGCACCACCTGCAAGGCGCACAGTGAGAGCGAGTAGCTAGCTTTATATGTCTTACGATTCGCTTATATACAAAGGTCTTACAGCATATCTTATCAAAGAGTTTCGCTTCGAGACGAGCGCACACAGCGTCATGTAACAATGCGAAATCGTATGCAGCTATGCAGTTTTGAGAGTGCTTCAGGCCTGCGTAGGCACTGCTGCGCACCTGGTCATCGCACTCTAAGTGCAGGCGGGTGCACTGCGTGTACGCCAGGGTTACCAGTAAGCTTCGCAGGGTGACGACCTTGAGGATCGCCCGCAGCTGTATGGAATAACTTACATACTAAAATGACACAGTGCGAAAATTGCGCCAAAACGCACCACCTGCAAGGCGCACAGTGAGAGCGAGTAGCTTGCTTTATATGTCTTACGATTCGCTTATATACAAAGGTCTTACAGCATATCTTATCAAAGAGTTTCGCTTCGAGACGAGCGCACACAGCGTCATGTAACAATGCGAAATCGTATGCAGCTATGCAGTTTTGAGAGTGCTTTAGGCCTGCGTAGGCACTGCTGCGCACCTGGTCATCGCACTCTAAGTGCAGGCGGGTGCACAGCGTGTACGCCAGGGTTACCAGTTAGCTTCGCAGGGTGACGACCTTGAGGATCGCCCGCAGCTGTATGGAATCACTTACATACTAAAATGACACAGTGCAAAAATGGCGCCAAAACGCACCACCTGCAAGGCGCACAGTGAGAGCGAGTAGCTAGCTCTTAGAGATTTGCTTCGAGACGAGCGCACACAATAAAAGCGCGATGTAACAATGCGAAATCGTATGCAGCTAAGCCAGCAGTTTTGACAGTACTTTAGGCCTGCGTAGGCATTGCTGCGCACCTGGTCATCGCACGCTCTTAGTGCAGGCGAAAGGTGCACTGCGTGTACGCCAGGGTTACCAGTTAGCTTCGCAGGGTGACGACCTTGAGGATCGCCCGCAGCTGTATGGAATAACTTACATACTAAAATGACACAGTGCAAAAATGGCGCCAAAACGCACCACCTGTAAGGCGCACAGTGAGAGCGAGTAGCTAGCTATATATGTCTGACGATTCGCTTTTATACAAAGGTCTAACAGCATATCTTATCATAGAGTTTCGCTTCGAGACGAGCGCACACAGCGTCATAAAACAATGCGAAAAGCGAAATCGTATGCAGCTAGACAACAGTTTTGAGAGTGCTTCAGGCCTGCGTAGGCAGTGCTGCGCACCTGGTCATCGCAGTCTAATGGCATGCGGTGCACTGCGTGTACGCCAGGGTAACCAGTTAGCTTCGCAGGGTGACGACCTTGAGGATCGCCTGCAGCTATATGGAATAACTTACATACTAAAATGACACAGTGCAAAAATGGCGCCAAAACGCACCACCTGCAAGGCGCACAGTGAGAGCGAGTAGCTAGCTATATATGTCTGACGATTCGCTTTTATACAAAGGTCTAACAGCATATCTTATCATAGAGTTTCGCTTCGAGACAAGCGCACACAGCGTCATAAAACAATGCGAAATCTTATGCAGCTAAGCAGTTTTGAGAGTGCTTTAGGCCTGCGAAGGCACTGCTGCTGCGCACCTGGTCATCACTCTAAGTGCAGGCGGGTGCACTGCGTGTACGCCAGGGTTATCAGTTAGCTTCGCAGGGTGACAACCTTGAGGATCGCCCGCAGCTGTATGGAATAACTTACATACTAAAATGACACAGTGCGAAAATGGCACCAAAACGCACCACCTGCAAGGCGCACAGTGAGAGCGAGTAGCTAGCTATATATGTCTGAAGATTCGCTTTAATACAAAGGTCTAACAGCATATCTTATCATAGAGTTTCGCTTCGAGACGAGCGCACACAGCGTCATAAAACAATGCAAAATCGTATGCAGCTAGACAGTTTTGAGAGTGCTTTCAGGCCTGCGTAGGCTATGCTGCGCACCTGGTCATCGCACTCTTAGTGCAGGCGGGCACTGCGTGTACGCCAGGGTTACCAGTTAGCTTCGCAGGGTGACGACCTTGAGGATCGCCCGCAGCTGTATGGAATAACTTACATACTAAATGACACAGTGCGAAAATTGCGCCAAAAACGCACCACCTGCAAGGCGCACAGTGAGAGCGAGTAGCTAGCTATATATGTCTGACGATTCGCTTTTATACAAAGGTTTAACAGCATATCTTATCATAGAGTTTCGCTTCGAGACGAGCGCACACAGCGTCATAAAACAATGCGAAATCGTATTCAGCTAAGCAGTTTTGAGAGTGCTTTAGGCCTGCGTAGGCACTGCTGCGCACCTGGTCATCGCACTCTAAGTGCAGGCGGGTGCACAGCGTGTACGCCAGGGGTAACCAGTTAGCTTCGCAGGGTGACGACCTTGAGGATCGCCCGCAGCTGTATGGAATAACTTACATACTAAAATGACACAGTGCAAAAATGGCGCCAAAACGCACCACCTGCAAGGCGCACAGTGAGAGCGAGTAGCTAGCTATATATGTCTGACGATTCGCTTTTATACAAAGGTTCAACAGCATATCTTATCATAGAGTTTCGCTTCGAGACGAGCGCACACAGCGCGATGTAACAATGCGAAATCGTATGCAGCTAAGCAGTTTTGACAGTGCTTCAGGCGTGCGTAGGGCACTGCTGCGCACCTGGTCATCGCACTCTAAGGTAGGCGGGTGCACTGCGTGTACGCCAGGGTTATCAGTTAGCTTCATAGGGTGACAACCTTGAGGATCGCCCGCAGCTGTATGGAATAACTTACATACTAAAATGACACAGTGCAAAAATGGCGCAAAACGCACCACCTGCAAGGCGCACAGTGAGAGCGAGTAGCAAGCTTTATATATCTGACGATTCGCTTTTATACAAAGGTCTTACAGCATATCTTATCATAGAGTTTCGCTTCGAGACGAGCGCACACAGCGTCATAAAACAATGCGAAATCGTATCCAGCTCAGCAGTTTTGAGAGTGCTTTAGGCCTGCGTAGGCACTGCTGCGCACCTGGTCATCACACTCTAAGTGCAGGCGGGTGCACTGCGTGTACGCCAGGGTAACCAGTTAGCTTCGCAGGGTGACGATCTTGAGGATCGCCCGCAGCTGTATGGAATAACTTTCATACTAAAATGACACAGTGCAAAAATGGCACCAAAACGCACCACCTGCAAAGCGCACAGTGAGAGCGAGTAGCTAGCTATATATGTCTGACGATTCGCTTTTGTACAAAGGTCTAACAGCATATCTTATCATAGAGTTTCGCTTCGAGACGAGCGCACACAGCGTCATAAAACAATGGTAAATCGTATGCAGCTAAGGCAGTTTTGAGTGCTTTTAGGCCTGCGTAGGCACTGCTGCGCACCTGGTCATCAGACTCTAAGTGCAGGCGGGTGCACTGCGTGAACGCCACAGGGTTAATAGTTGCTTCGCAGGGTGACGACCTTGAGGATCGCCCGCAGCTGGCGGAATAACTTACATACTAAAATGACACAGTGCAAAAATGGCGCCAAAACGCACCACCTGCAAGGCGCACAGTGAGAGCGAGTAGCTAGCTATATATGTCTGACGATTCGCTTTATACAAAGGTCTAACAGCATATCTTATCATAGGTTTCGCTTCGAGACGAGCGCACACAGCGTCATAAACAATGCGAAATCGTATGCAGCTAAGCAGTTTTTGACAGTGCTTTAGGCCTGCGTAGGCATTGCTGCGCACCTGGTCATCGCGCTCTTAGTGCAGGCGGGTGCACTGCGTGTACGCTAGGGTTACCAGTTAGTTTCGCAGGGTGACGACCTTGAGGATCGCCCGCAGCCGTATGGAATAACTTACATACTAAATGACACAGTGCAAAAATGGCGCCAAAACGCACCATCCGTAAGGCGCACAGTGAGAGCGAGTAGCTAGCTATATATGTCTGACGATTCTGCTTTTACACAAAGGTTCAACAGCATATCTTATCATAGAGTTTCGCTTCGAGACGAGCGCACACAGCGTCATGTAACAATGCGTGAAATCGTATGCAGCTTAGCAGTTTTGAGAGTGCTTTAGGCCTGCGTAGGCACTGCTGCGCACCTGGTCATCGCACTCTTAAAGCAGGCGGTGCACTGCGTGTACGCCAGGGTTACCAGTTAAGTTTCGCAGGGTGACGACCTGAGGATCGCCCGCAGCTGTATGGGAATAACTTTGACATACTAAAATGACACAGTGCGAAAATTGGCGCCAAAACGCACCACCTGCAAGGCGCACAGTGAGAGCGAGTAGCTAGCTATATATGTCTGACGATTCGCTTTTATACAAAGGTTCAACAGCATATCTTATCATAGAGTTTCGCTTCGAGACGAGCGCACACAGCGTCATAAACAATGCGGAATCGTATGCAGCTAAGCAGTTTTGAGAGTGCTTAGGCCTGCGTAGGCGCTGCGCACCTGGTCATCGCACTCTAAGTGCAGGGTGGTGCAATTGCGTGTACGCCAGGGTTACCAGTTAGCTTCGCAGGGTGACGATCTTGAGGATCGCCCGCAGCTGTATGGAATAACTTTCATACTAAAATGACACAGTGCAAAAATGGCACCAAAACGCAACACCTGCAAAGCGCAAAGTGAGAGCGAGTAGCTAGCTATATATGTCTGACGATTCGCTTTTGTACAAGGTCTAACAGCATATCTTTTTATCATAGAGTTTCGCTTCGAGACGAGCGCACACAGCGTCATAAACAATGCGAAATCGTATGCAGCTAAGCAGTTTTTGAGAGTGCTTTAGGCCTGCGGTAGGCACTGCTGCGCACCTGGTCATCGCACTCTTGCACAGGCGGGTGCACTGCGTGTACCCAGGGTTACCAGTAAGCTTCGCAGTGTGACGACCTTGAGGATCGCCCGCAGCTGTATGGAATAACTTACATACTAAATGACACAGTGCGAAAATTGCGCCAAAACGCACCACCTGCAAGGCGCACAGTGAGAGCGAGAAGCTATATATATCTGACGATTCGCTTTTATACAAAGGTTTAACAGCATATCTTATCATAGAGTTTCGCTTCGAGACGAGCACACAGCGTCATAAAACAATGCGAAATCGTATTCAGCTAAGCAGTTTTGAGAGTGCTTTAGGCCTGCGTAGGCACTGCTGCGCACCTGGTCATCGCACTCTAAGTGCAGGCGGTGCACAGCGTGTACGCCAGGGTAACCAGTTAGCTTCGCAGGGTGACGACCTTGAGGATCGCCCGCAGCTGTATGGAATAACTTACATACTAAAATGACACAGTGCAAAAATGGCGCCAAAACGCACCACCTGCAAGGCGCACAGTGAGAGCGAGTAGCTATGTCTGACGATTCGCTTTTATACAAAGGTTCAACAGCATATCTTATCATAGAGTTTCGCTTCGAGACGAGCGCACACAGTGTCATAAAACAATGCGAAATCGTATGCAGCTAAGCAGTTTTGAGAGTGTTTTTAGGCCTGCGAAGGCACTGCTGCGCACCTTGGTCATCGCACCTAAGTGCAGGCGGGTGCACTGCGTGTACGCCAGGGGTTATCAGTTGGGGCCGCAGGTGACAACCTTGAGGATCGCCCTGCAGCTAAGAATAACTTACATACTAAATTGAAAATGCAAAACGCACCACCTGCAAGGCGCAAAGTGAGAGCGAGTAGCACTGCTGAAGATTCACTTTTGCGCAGGGGTGCAGATCACATCATAGAGTTTCGCTTGAGACGAGCGCACACAGCGCCATAACAATGCGAAATCGTATGCAGCTGACAGTTTTGACGCCAGGGTCCGCCGCGCACCTGGTCATCGCACTCTTGGCAGGGTGCACTGCGACGCTAGGGTTACCAGTGCTTTCGCAGGGTGACGCTCGCCCGCAGTATGGAATAACTTACATACTAAAATGACACAGTGAAAAATTGCTTAAAACGCACCACCTGCAAGGCGCACAGTGAGAACGAGTAGCTAGCTATATATATCTGACGATTCGCTTTTTATACAAGGTCTAACAGCATATCTTATCATAGAGTTTCGCTTCGAGACGAGCGCACACAGCGTCATAAAACAATGCGAAATCGTATCCCAGCTCAGCAGTTTTGAGAGTGCTTTAGGCCTGCGTAGGCACTGCTGCGCACTGGTCATCGCACTCTAAGTGCAGGCGGGGTGCACTGCGTGTACGCCAGGGTAACCAGTTAGCTTCGCAGGGTGACGATCTTGAGGATCGCCCCACGCAGCTGTATGGAATAACTTACATACTAAAATGACACAGTGCAAAAATGGCGCAAACGCACCACCTGCAAAGCGCACAGTGGTGAGCTTGAGTAGCTAGCTATATATGTCTGACGATTCGCTTTTATACAAGGTCTAACAGCATATCTTATCATAGGTTCGGCATCGAGACGAGCGCACACAGCGTCATAAAACAATGCGAAATCGTATTCAGCTAAGCAGTTTTGAAGTGCTTTAGGCCTGCGTAGGCACTGCTGCGCACTGGTCATCGCCTCTAAGTGCAGGCGGTGCACTGCGTGTCCTCAGGCAGTAAGCTTCGCAGGGTGAAGACCTTGAGGATCGCCCGCAGCTGTATGGAATAACTTACATACTAAAATGACACAGTGCAAAAATAATAAAACGCACCACCTGCAGGCGCACAGTGAGCGCGAGTAGCTAGCTATATATATCTGACGATTCGCTTTTATACAAAGGTTTAACAGCATATCTTATCTTAGTTTCAGCTTCGAGACGAGCGCACACAGCGTCATAAAACAATGCGAAATCAGCCATTCAGCTATGCAGTTTTGAGTGCTTTAGGCCTGCGTAGGCATTGCTGCGCACCTGGTCATCGCGCTCTTAGTGCAGGCGGGTGCACTGCGTGTAGCCAGGTTACCAGTTAGCTTCGCAGGGTGACGACCTTGAGGATCGCCCTGTATGGAATAACTTACATACTAAAATGACACGTATGGTGCAAAAATTGCGCCAAAAACGCACCACCTGCAAGGCGCACAGTGAGAGCGCAGTAGCTAGCTATATATGTCTGACGATTCGCTTTTATACAAAGGTCTAACAGCATATCTTATCATAGAGTTTCGCTTCGAGACGAGCGCACACAGCGTCATAAGAGCAATGCGAAATCGTATGCAGCTAAGCAGTTTTGAGAGTGCTTTAGGCCTGCGTAAGGCACTGCTGCGCACCTGGTCATCGCACTCTTAATGCAGGCGGGTGCACTGCGTGTACGCCAGGGTAACCAGTTAGCTTCAGGTGACGACCTTGAGGATCGCCCCGCAGCTGTAGCGGAATAACTTACATACTAAAATGACACAGTGAGAAAATTGCGCCAAAAACACCACCTGCCAAGGCGCACAGTGAGAGCGAGTAGCTAGCTATATATGTCTGACGATTCGCTTTTATACAAAAGGTCTAACAGCATATCTTATCATAGGTTTCGCTTCGAGACGAGCGCACACAGCGTCATAAAACAATGCGAAATCATGCAGCTAAGCAAAAGGGTTTTGGAGGAAGGTTGCCCCTTTTAGGGGGCCCGCGGGGAAGGGCATTGCCCCCGCGGGGGCCTTTGGGGATCCCCCCACCCT
>JAGVSL010000391.1:0-28764 GCA_022494535.1 Himalopsyche phryganea
TTGGAAAAAAACGGTTCGCATCGGTGGGATGGCAAAATTTTTTGAGACCATCGACGACCACTGATCGACAAAAAAGTGAGTATGAAATATTTCACAACAGGGTTCGCTTCTCGCAAAGCAATCGATGTTTTCTGATAGTTTGCATCGCGCACGTCGAACTATATGCTTGTTTAGTAGCAGCGATCGTTTTGAATTTTTGGAAAAAATACCGGTTCGCATCGGTGGGATGGCAAAGCTTCTCGCAAAGGAATCAATGTTTTCTGACGGTATGCATCGCGCCGCGTCGGGCTATATGCTTGTTAAGTGCCTGCGATCGTTTTGAATTTTTGGAAAAAATACCGTTTCGCATCGGTGGGATGGCAAAATTCATTGGGTGTTCGGCGACCGCTGATCGACAAAAAAGTTGAGTATAAAATATTTTACAACAGGGCTCGCTTCTCGCAACGCAATCGATGTTTTCTGATAGAATGCATCTTGCCGCGTCGGGCTATATGCTTTTTTAGTAGCAGCGATCGTTTTTAATTTTTGGAAAAAATACCCGTTCGCATCGGTGGGATGGCAAATTTTTTGGACCATCGAGGACCACTGATCGATAAAAAAAGTGAGTATGAAATATTTCACAACAGGGCTCGCTTCTCGCAAAGGAATCGATGTTTTCTGATGGTATGCATCGCGCCGCGTCGGGCTATATGCTTGTTTAGTAGCAGCGATCGTTTTTAATTTTTGGAAAAAATACCGGTTTGCATCGGTGGGATGGCAAAATTTTTTCGGGTGTTCGGCGACCGCTGATCGACAAAAAAAGTGAGTATGAAATATTTGACAACAGGGCTCGCTTCTCGCAAAGCAATCGATGTTTTCTGATAGTTTGCATTGCGCCGCGTCGGGCTATATGCTTTTTTAGTAGCAGCGATCGTTTTTAATTTTTGGAAAAAATACCGGTTTGCATCGGTGGGATGGCAAAATTTTTTGGGTGTTCGGCGACCGCTGATCGACAAAAAAAGTGAGTATAAAATATTTCACAACAGGGCTCGCTTCTCGCAAACTTATCGATGTTTTCTGATAGTTTGCATCGCGCCGCGTCGGGCTATATGCTTGTTTAGTAGCAGCGATCGTTTTGAATTTTTGGAAAAAATACGGGTTCGCATCGGTGGGATGGCAAAATTTTTTGGGTGTTCGGTGACCGCTGATCGACAAAAAAAGTATGAAATATTTCACAACAGGGCTCGCTTCTCGCAAACAAATCGGTCTTTTCTGATAGTATGCATCGCGCCGCGTCGGGATATATGCTTTTTTAGTAGCAGTGATCGTTTTGAATTTTTGGAAAAAATACCGGTTCGCATCGGTGGGATGGCAAAATTTTTTGGACCTTTGAGGACCACTGATCGACAAAAAAACTGAGTATAAAATATTTCACAACAGGGCTCGCTTCTCGCAAACAAATCGATGTTTTCTGATAGTATGCATCGCGCCGCGTCGAACAATATGCTTGTTTAGTAGCAGCGATCGTTTTGAATTTTTGGAAAAAATACCGGTTCGCATCGGTGGGATGGCAAAATTTTTGGGTGTTCGGCGACCGCTGATCGACAAAAAAAGTGAGTATGAAATATTTGACAACAGGGCTCGCTTCTCGCAAACAAATCGATGTTTTCTGATAGTATGCATCGCGCCGCGTCGGGCTATATGCTTGCTTAGTAGCAGAGATCGTTTTTAATTTTTGGAAAAAATACCGAATCGCATCGGTGGGATGGCAAAATTTTTTGGGTGTTCGGCGACCGCTGATCGACAAAAAAAGTGAGTATGAAATATTTGACAACAGGGCTCGCTTCTCGCAAAGCAATCGATGTTTTCTGAGACTTTGCATTGCGCCGCGTCGGGCTATATGCTTTTTTAGTAGCAGCGATCGTTTTTAATTTTTGGAAAAAATACCGGTTCGCATTGGTGGGATGGCAAAATTTTTTGGGTGTTCGGCGACCGCTGATCGACAAAAAAAGTGAGTATGAAATATTTCACAACAGGGCTCGCTTCTCGCAAACCAATAGATGTTTTCTGATAGTATGCATCTTGCCGCGTCGGGCTATATGCTTTTATAGTAGCAGCGATCAATTTTAATTTTTGGAAAAAATACCGGTTCGCATCGGTGGGATGGCAAAATTTTTTGGGTGTCGGCGACCGCTGATCGACAAAAAAAGTGAGTATGAAATATTTGACAACAGGGCTCGCTTCTCGCAAACCAATCGATGTTTTCTGATAGTATGCATCGCAACGCGTCGGGCTATATGCTTGTTTAGTAGCAGCGATCGTTTTTAATTTTTGGAAAAAATACCGGTTTGCATCGGTGGGATTGCAAAATTTTTTGGGTGTTCGGCGACCGCTGATCAACAAAAAAAGTGAGTGTGAAATATTTGACAACAGGTCTCGCTTCTCGCAAACCAATCGATAGTTTCTGATAGTATGCATCGCAACGCGTCGGGCTATATGCTTGTTGAGTAGCAGCGATCGTTTTTAATTTTTGGAAATAATACCGGTTTGCATCGGTGGGATTGCAAAATTTTTTGGGTGTTCGGCGACCGCTGATCGACAAAAAAAGTGAGTATAAAATATTTCACAACAGGGCTCGCTTCTCGCAAACCAATCGATGTTTTCTGATAGTGTGCATCGCGCCGCGTCGGGCTATATGCTTTTTAGTAGCAGCGATCGTTTTGAATTTTTGGAAAAAATACCGGTTCGCATCGGTGGGATGGCAAAATTTTTTGGGTGTTCGGCGACCGCTGATCGACAAAAAAAGTGAGTATAAAATATTTCACAACAGGGCTCGCTTCTCGCAAACAAATCGATGTTTTCTGATAGTATGCATCGCGCCGCGTCGGGCTATATGCTTGCTTAGTACCAGCGATCGTTTTTAATTTTTGGAAAAAATACCGGATCGCATCGGTGGGATGGCAAAATTTTTTGGGTGTTCGGCGACCGCTGATCGACAAAAAAAGTGAGTATGAAATATTTGACAACAGGGCTCGCTTCTCGCAAACCAATCGATGTTTTCTGAGAGTTTGCATTGCGCCGCTTCGAACTATATGCTTGTTTAGTAGCAGCGATCGTTTTTAATTTTTGGAAAAAATACCGGATCGCATCGGTGGGATGGCAAAATTTTTTGGGTGTTCGGCGACCGCTGATCGACAAAAAAAGTGAGTATGAAATATTTGACAACAGGGCTCGCTTCTCGCAAAGCAATCGATGTTTTCTAAGACTTTGCATTGCGCCGCGTCGGGCTTTATGCTTTTTTAGTAGCAGCGATCGTTTTAATTTTTGGAAAAAATACCGGTTCGCATTGGTGGGATGGCAAAATTTTTTGGGTGTTCGGCGACCGCTGATCGACAAAAAAAGTGAGTATGAAATATTTCACAACAGGGCTCGCTTCTCGCAAACCAATAGATGTTTTCTGATAGTATGCATCGCGCCGCGTCGGGCTATATGCTTTTTTAGTAGCAGCGATCGTTTTGAATTTTTGGAAAAAATACCGGTTCGCATCGGTGGGATGGCAAAATTTTTTGGGTGTTCGGCGACCGCTGATCGACAAAAAAAGTGAGTATGAAATATTTGACAACAGGGCTCGCTTCTCGCAAAGCAATCGATGTTTTCTAATAGTTTGCATCGCGCCGCGTCGGACAATATGATTGTTTAGTAGCAGCGATCGTTTTTAATTTTTGGAAAAAATACCGGATCGCATCGGTGGGATGGCAAAATTTTTTGGGTGTTCGGCGACCGCTGATCGACAAAAAAGTGAGTATGAAATATTTGACAACAGGGCTCGCTTCTCGCAAAGCAATCGATGTTTTCTGATAGTTTGCATCGCGCCGCGTCGGGTAATATGCTTGTTTAGTAGCAGCGATCGTTTTTAATTTTGGAAAAAATACCGGATCGCATCGGTGGGATGGCAAAATTTTTTGGGTGTTCGGCGACCGCTGATCGACAAAAAAGTGAGTGTGAAATATTTGACAACAGGGCTCGCTTCTCGCAAAAGCAATTGATGTTTTCTGATAGTTTGCATCGCGCCGCGTCGGGCTATATGCTTGTTTAGTAGCAGCGATCGTTTTTAATTTTTGGAAAAAATACCGGATCGCATCGGTGGGATGGCAAAATTTTTTGGGTGTTCGGCGACCGCTGATCGACAAAAAAAGTGAGTATGAAATATTTGACAACAGGGCTCGCTTCTCGCAAACCAATCGATGTTTTCTGATAGTATGCATCGCGCCGCGTCGAACTATATGCTTGTTTAGTAGCAGCGATCGTTTTTAATTTTTGGAAAAATACCGGTTTGCATCGGTGGGATTGCAAAATTTTTTGGGTGTTCGGCGACCGCTGATCGACAAAAAAAGTGAGTATGAAATATTTGACAACAGGGCTCGCTTCTCGCAAACCAATCGATGTTTTCTGATAGTATGCATCGCACCGCGTCGGGCTATATGCTTTTTTAGTAACAGCGATCGTTTTTAATTTTTGGAAAAAATACCGGATCGCATCGGTGGGATGGCAAAATTTTTTGGGTGTTCGGCGACCGCTGATCAACAAAAAAAGTGAGTATGAAATATTTGACAACAGGGCTCGCTTCTCGCAAAGCAATCGATGTTTTCTGATAGTTTGCATTGCGCCGCGTCGGGCAATATGCTTTTTTAGTAGCAGCGATCGTTTTTAATTTTTGGAAAAAATACCGGTTTGCATCGGTGGTATGGCAAAATTTTTTGGGTGTTCGGCGACCGCTGTTCGACAAAAAAAGTGAGTATAAAATATTCCACAACAGGGCTCGCTTCTCGCAAACCAATCGATGTTTTCTGATAGTATGCATCGCGCCGCGTCGGGCTATATGCTTGTTTAGTAGCAGCGTTCGTTTTTAATTTTTGAAAAAATACCGGTTCGCATCGGTGGGATGGCAAAATTTTTTGGGTGTTCGGCGACCGCTGATCAACAAAAAAAGTGAGTGTGAAATATTTGACAACAGGGCTCGCTTCTCGCAAACCAATCGATGTTTTCTGATAGTATGCATCGCACCGCGACGGGCTATATGCTTGTTTAGTGGCAGCGATCGTTTTTAATTTTGGAAAAAATACCGGTTTTGCATCGGTGGGATTGCAAAATTTTTTGGGTGTTCGGCGACCGCTGATCGACAAAAAAATGATTATGAAATATTTGACAACAGGGCTCGCTTCTCGCAAAGCAATCCGATGTTTTCTGATAGTATGCATCGCGCCGCGTCGGGCTATATGCTTTTAGTAGCAGCGATCGTTTTTAATTTTGGAAAAAATACCGGATCGCATCGGTGGGATGGCAAAATTTTTTGGGTGTTCGGCGACCGCTGATCGACAAAAAAAGTGAGTATGAAATATTTCACAACAGGGCTCGCTTCTCGCAAAGCAATCGATGTTTTCTGATAGTTTGCATTGCGCCGCGTCGGGCTATATGCTTTTTTAGTAGCAGCGATCGTTTTTAATTTTTGGAAAAAATACCGGTTTTGCATCCGGTGGGATGGCAAAATTTTTTGGGTGTTCGGCGACCGCTGATCGACAAAAAAGTGAGTATAAAATATTCCACAACAGGGCTCGCTTCGCAAAACCAATCAATGTTTTCTGATAGTATGCATCGCGCCGCGTCGGGCTATATGCTTGTTTAGTAGCAGCGATCGTTTTGAATTTTTGGAAAAATACCGGTTCGCATCGGTGGGATGGCAAAATTTTTTGGGTGTTCGGTGACTGCTGATCGACAAAAAAAGTGAGTATGAAATATTTGACAACAGGGCTCGCTTCTCGCAAAGCAATTGATGTTTTCTGATAGTATGCATCGCGCCGCGTCGGGCTATATGCTTGTTTAGTAGCAGCGATCGTTTTGAATTTTGGAAAAAATACCGGATCGCATCGGTGGGATGGCAAAATTTTTTGGGTGTTCGGCGACCGCTGATCGACAAAAAAGTGAGTATGAAATATTTGACAACGGGGCTCGCTTCTCGCAAAGCAATCGATGTTTTCTGATAGTTTGCATCGCGCCGCGTCGAACAATATGCTTGTTTAGTAGCAGCGATCGTTTTGAATTTTGGAAAAAATACCGGATCGCATCGGTGGGATGGCAAAAATTTTTGGGTTTTTTGGGTGTTCGGCGACCGCTGATCGACAAAAAAAAGTGAGTATGAAATATTCGACAACAGGGCTCGCTTCTCGCAAACCAATCGATGTTTTCTGATAGTATGCATCTTGCCGCGTCGGGGCTATATGCTTGTTTAGTAGCAGCGATCGTTTTAATTTTTGAAAAATACCGGATCGCATCGGTGGGATGGCAAAAATTTTTGGGTGTTCGGCGACCGCTGATCGACAAAAAAAGTGAGTATAAAATATTTCACAACAGGGCTCGCTTCTCGCAAACCAATCGATGTTTTCTGATGGTGTGCATCCTTGCCGCGTCGGGCTATATGCTTTTTTTTAGTAGCAGCGATCGTTTTGAATTTTGGAAAAATACCGGATCGCATCGGTGGGATGGCAAAATTTTTTGGGTGTTCGGCGACCGCTGATCCAACAAAAAAGTGAGTATGAAATATTTGACAACAGTGCTCGCTTCTCGCAAAGCAATCGATGTTTTCTGATAGTTTGCATTGCGCCGCGTCGAACTATATGCTTTTTTAGTAGCAGCGATCGTTTTGAATTTTTGGAAAAAATACCGGTTTGCATCGGTGGGATGGCAAAATTTTTTGGACCATCGAGGACCACTGATCGACAAAAAAAGTGAGTATAAAATATTTCACAACAGGGCTCGCTTCTCGCAAACTTATCGATGTTTTCTGATAGTATGCATCGCGCCGCGTCGGGCTATATGCTTGTTTAGTAGCAGCGATCGTTTTGAATTTTAAGAAAAAATACCGGTTCGCATCGGTGGGATGGCAAAATTTTTTGGGTGTTCGGTGACCGCTGATCGACAAAAAAAAAGTGAGTATGAAATATTTCACAACAGGGCTCGCTTCTCGCAAACCAATCGATGTTTTCTGATAGTATGCATCTCGCCGCGTCGGGATATATGCTTTTTTAGTAGCAGTGATCGTTTTGAATTTTTGGAAAAATACCGGTTCGCATCGGTGGGATGGCAAATTTTTTGGATGTTCGAGGACCGCTGATCGACAAAAAAGTGAGTATGAAATATTTCACAACAGGGCTCGCTTCTCGCAAACAAATCGATGTTTTCTGATAGTATGCATCTTGCCGCGTCGGGCTATATATGCTTTGTAGTAGCAGCGATCGTTTTGAATTTTGGAAAAAATACCGGTTCGCATACGTTGGGATGGCAAAATTTTTTGGGTATTCGGCGACCGCTGATCGACAAAAAAGTGAGTATGAAATATTTGACAGCAGGGCTCGCTTCTCGCAAACAAATCCGATGTTTTCTGATGGTATGCATCGCTCGCCGCGTCGGGCTATATGCTTGCTTAGTAGCAGCGATCGTTTTTAATTTTTTGGAAAAAATACCGGATCGCATCGGTGGATGGCAAAATTTTTTGGGTGTTCGGCGACCGCTGATCGACAAAAAAGTGAGTATGAAATATTTGACAACAGGGCTCGCTTCTTCGCAAACCAATCGATGTTTTCTGATAGTATGCATCTTGCCGCGTCGGGCTATATGCTTTTAGTAGCAGCGATCGTTTTGAATTTTTGGAAAAATACCGGATCGCATCGGTGGGATGGCAAAATTTTTTGGGTGTTCGGCGACCGCTGATCGACAAAAAAAAGTGAGTATGAAATATTTCACAACAGGGCTCGCTTCTCGCAAACCAATCGATGTTTTCTGATGAGTGTGCATCGCGCCGCGTCGGGCTATATGCTTTTTAGTAGCAGCGATCGTTTTGAATTTTTGAAAAAATACCGGTTCGCATCGGTGGGATGGCAAAATTTTTTGGGTGTTCGGCGACCGCTGATCGACAAAAAAGTGAGTATGAAATATTTCACAACAGGGCTCGCTTCTCGCAAACCAATCGATGTTTTCTGATAGTTTGCATTGCGCCGCGTCGGGCTATATGCTTGTTTAGTAGCAGCGATCGTTTTGAATTTTTGAAAAAATACCGGTTCGCATCGGTGGGATGGCAAAATTTTTTGGGTGTTCGGCGACCGCTGATCGACAAAAAAGTGAGTATAAAATATTTCACAACAGGGCTCGCTTCTCGCAAACCAATCGATGTTTTCTGATAGTATGCATCGCGCCGCGTCGGGCTATATATGCTTTTAGTAGCAGCGATCGTTTTGAATTTTTGAAAAAATACCGGTTCGCATCGGTGGGATGGGATGGCAAAATTTTTTGGGTGTTCGGTGACCGCGTAGATCGACAAAAAAAAGTGAGTATAAAATATTTCACAACAGGGCTCGCTTCTCGCAAACCAATCGATGTTTTCTGATAGTATGCATCGCGCCGCGTCGGGATATATGCTTTTTTAGTAGCAGCGATCGTTTTGAATTTTTGAAAAAATACCGGTTCGCATCGGTGGGATGGCAATTTTTTGGGTGTTCGGCGACCGCCTGATCGACAAAAAAGTGAGTATAAAATATTTCACAACAGGGCTCGCTTCTCGCAAACCAATCGATGTTTTCTGATAGTATGCATCGCGCCGCGTCGGGCTATATGCTTGCTTAGCTAGCAGCGATCGTTTTGAATTTTTGAAAAATACCGGTTCGCATACGTTGGATGGCAAAATTTTTTGGGTGTTCGGCGACCGCTGATCGACAAAAAAGTGAGTATGAAATATTTCACAACAGGGCTCGCTTCTCGCAAACAAATCGATGTTTTCTGATAGTATGCATCTTGCCGCGTCGGGCTATATGCTTGTTTAGTAGCAGCGATCGTTTTGAATTTTGGAAAAATACCGGATCGCATCGGTGGGATGGCAAAATTTTTTGGGTGTTCGGCGACCGCTGATCGACAAAAAAGTGAGTATGAAATATTTGACAACAGGGCTCGCTTCTCGCAAACCAATCGATGTTTTCTGATAGTTTGCATCGCGCCGCGTCGGGCTATATGCTTTTTAGTAGCAGCGATCGTTTTGAATTTTTGAAAAATACCGGTTCGCATCGGTGGATGGCAAAATTTTTTGGGTGTTCGGCGACCGCTGATCGACAAAAAAAAAAGTGAGTATAAAATATTTCACAACAGGCTCGCGCTTCTCGCAAACCAATCGATGTTTTCTGATAGTTTGCATCGCGCCGCGTCGGGCTATATGCTTGTTTAGTAGCAGCGATCGTTTTTAATTTTTGAAAAAATACCGGATCGCATCGGTGGGATGGCAAATTTTTTTTTGGGTGTTCGGCGACCGCTGATCGACAAAAAAGTGAGTATGAAATATTTGACAACAGGGCTCGCTTCTCGCAAAGCAATCGATGTTTTCTGATAGTTTGCATTGCGCCGCGTCGAACTATATGCTTTTTAGTAGCAGCGATCGTTTTTAATTTTTGAAAAAATACCGGTTCGCATCGGTGGGATGGCAAAATTTTTTGGGTGTTCGGCGACCGCTGATCGACAAAAAAGTGAGTATGAAATATTTGACAACAGGGCTCGCTTCTCGCAAAGCAATCGATGTTTTCTGATAGTATGCATCTTGCCGCGTCGGGCTTTATGCTTTTTAGTAGCAGCGATCGTTTTGAATTTTTGAAAAAATACCGGTTCGCATCGGTGGGATGGCAAAATTTTTTGGGTGTTTGAGGACCGCTGATCGAAAAAAAAAAGTGAGTATGAAATATTTCACAACAGGGCTCGCTTCTCGCAAACCAATCGATGTTTTCTGATAGTATGCATCGCGCCGCGTCGGGCTATATGCTTGTTTAGTAGCAGCGATCGTTTTGAATTTTTGAAAAAATACCGGTTCGCATCGGTGGGATGGCAAAATTTTTTGGGTGTTCGGCGACCGCTGATCGACAAAAAAAAGTGAGTATGAAATATTTGACAACAGGGCTCGCTTCTCGCAAAGCAATCGATGTTTTCTGATAGTTTGCATCGCGCCGCGTCGAACAATATGCTTTTTAGTAGCAGCGATCGTTTTTAATTTTGAAAAATACCGGTTCGCATCGGTGGGATGGCAAAATTTTTTGGGTGTTCGGCGACCGCTGATCGACAAAAAAGTGAGTATGAAATATTTGACAACAGGGCTCGCTTCTCGCAAAGCAATCGATGTTTTCTGATAGTTTGCATTTTGCCGCGTCGAACAATATGCTTGTTTAGTAGCAGCGATCGTTTTTAATTTTTGGAAAAAATACCAAATCGCATCGGTGGGATGGCAAAATTTTTTGGGTGTTCGGCGACCGCTGATCGACAAAAAAAGTGAGTATGAAATATTTCACAACAGGGCTCGCTTCTCGCAACGCAATCGATGTTTTCTGATAGTATGCATTGCGCCGCGTCGGGCTATATGCTTGTTTAGTAGCAGCGATCGTTTTTAATTTTTGAAAAAATACCGGTTTGCATCGGTGGGATGGCAAAATTTTTTGGGTGTTCGGCGACCGCTGATCGACAAAAAAGTGAGTATAAAATATTTCACAACAGGGCTCGCTTCTCGCAAACCAATCGATGTTTTCTGATAGTTTGCATTGCGCCGCGTCGAACTATATGCTTTTTAGTAGCAGCGATCGTTTTTATTTTTGGAAAAAATACCGGTTCGCATCGGTGGGATGGCAAAATTTTTTGGGTGTTCGGCGACCGCTGATCGACAAAAAAAGTGAGTATGAAATATTTGACAACAGGGCTCGCTTCTCGCAAAGCAATCGATGTTTTCTGATAGTTTGCATTTTGCCGCGTCGAACAATATGCTTGTTTAGTAGCAGCGATCGTTTTTAATTTTTGAAAAAATACCGGTTCGCATCGGTGGGATGGCAAAATTTTTTGGGTGTTCGGCGACCGCTGATCGACAAAAAAAGTGAGTATGAAATATTTGACAACAGGGCTCGCTTCTCGCAAAGCAATCGATGTTTTCTGATAGTATGCATCTTGCCGCGTCGGGCTATATGCTTTTTTAGTAGCAGCGATCGTTTTGAATTTTTGAAAAAATACCGGTTCGCATCGGTGGGATGGCAAAATTTTTTGGGTGTTCGGCGACCGCTGATCGACAAAAAAACTGAAAAAAAAAGTGAGTATGAAATATTTCACAACAGGGCTCGCTTCTCGCAAACCAATCGATGTTTTCTGATAGTATGCATCGCGCCGCGTCGGGCTATATGCTTGTTTAGTAGCAGCGATCGTTTTTGAATTTTTGGAAAAATACCGGTTCGCATCGGTGGGATGGCAAAATTTTTTTGGTGTTCGGCGACCGCTGATCGACAAAAAAGTGAGTATGAAATATTTGACAACAGGGCTCGCTTCTTCGCAAAGCAATCGATGTTTTCTGATAGTTTGCATCGCGCCGCGTCGAACAATATGCTTTTTTTTAGTAGCGAGCGTTTTTAATTTTTGAAAAAATACCGGTTCGCATCGGTGGGATGGCAAAATTTTTTGGGTGTTCGGCGACCGCTGATCGACAAAAAAAAGTGAGTATGAAATATTTGACAACAGGGCTCGCTTCTCGCAAAGCAATCGATGTTTTCTGATAGTTTGCATTTTGCCGCGTCGAACAATATGCTTGTTTAGTAGCAGCGATCGTTTTTAATTTTTGAAAAAATACCAAATCGCATCGGTGGGATGGCAAAATTTTTTTGGGTGTTCGGCGACCGCTGATCGACAAAAAAGTGAGTATGAAAATATTTCACAACAGGGCTCGCTTCTCGCAACGCAATCGATGTTTTCTGATAGTATGCATTGCAACGCGTCGGGCTATATGCTTGTTTAGTAGCAGCGATCGTTTTTAATTTTTGAAAAAATACCGGTTTGCATCGGTGGGATGGCAAAATTTTTTGGGTGTTCGGCGACCGCTGAACGACAAAAAAGTGAGTATAAAATATTTCACAACAGGGCTCGCTTCTCGCAAACCAATCGATGTTTTCTGATAGTATGCATCGCGCCGCGTCGGGCTATATGCTTTTTTAGTAGCAGCGATCGTTTTTAATTTTGGAAAAAATACCGGTTCGCATCGGTGGGATGGCAAAATTTTTTGGGTGTTCGGCGACCGCTGATCGAAAAAAAGTGAGTATGAAATATTTGACAACAGGGCTCGCTTCTCGCAAAGCAATCGATGTTTTCTGATAGTATGCATCTTGCCGCGTCGGCTATATGCTTTTTTAGTAGCAGCGATCGTTTTGAATTTTTGGAAAAAATACCGGTTCGCATCGGTGGGATGGCAAAATTTTTTGGGTGTTTGGCGACCGCTGATCGACAAAAAAAGTGAGTATAAAATATTTCACAACAGGGCTCGCTTCTCGCAACGCAATCGATGTTTTCTGATAGTATGCATTGCGCCGCGTCGGGCTATATGCTTGTTTAGTAGCAGCGATCGTTTTTAATTTTTGGAAAAAATACCGGTTTGCATCGGTGGGATGGCAAAATTTTTTGGGTGTTCGGCGACCGCTGATCGACAAAAAAAAGTGAGTATAAAATATTTCACAACAGGGCTCGCTTCTCGCAAACCAATCGATGTTTTCTGATAGTATGCATCGCAACGCGTCGGGTTATATGCTTGTTTAGTAGCAGCGATCGTTTTTAATTTTTGGAAAAAATACCGGTTTGCATCGGTGGGATGGCAAAATTTTTTGGGTGTTCGGCGACCGCTGATCGAGAAAAAAAGTGAGTATAAAATATTTCACAACAGGGCTTGCTTCTCGCAAACCAATCGATGTTTTCTGATAGTATGCATCGCGCCGCGTCGGGCAATATGCTTGTTTAGTAGCAGCGATCGTTTTGAATTTTTGGAAAAAATACCGGTTCGCATCGGTGGGATGGCAAAATTTTTTGGGTGTTCGGCGACCGCTGATCGACAAAAAAAAGTGAGTATGAAATATTTCACAACAGGGGCTCGCTTCTCGCAAACAAATCGATGTTTTCTGATAGTATGCATCGCGCCGCGTCGGGCTATATGCTTTTTAGTAGCAGCGATCGTTTTGAATTTTTGAAAAAATACCGGTTCGCATCGGTGGGATGGCAAAATTTTTTGGGTGTTTGAGGACCGCTGATCGACAAAAAAAAAGTGAGTATGAAATATTTGACAACAGGGCTCGCTTCTCGCAAACCAATCGATGTTTTCTGATAGTATGCATCGCGCCGCGTCGGGCATATATGCTTGTTTAGTAGCAGCGATCGTTTTTAATTTTTGAAAAAATACCGGTTCGCATCGGTGGGATGGCAAAATTTTTTGGGTGTTCGGCGACCGCTGATCGACAAAAAAAAAAGTGAGTATGAAATATTTGACAACAGGGCTCGCTTCTCGCAAAGCAATCGATGTTTTCTGATAGTATGCATCGCGCCGCGTCGGGCTATATGCTTGTTTAGTAGCAGCGATCGTTTTTAATTTTTGAAAAAATACCGGATCGCATCGTGGGATGGCAAAATTTTTTGGGTGTTCGGCGACCGCTGATCGACAAAAAAGTGAGTATGAAATATTTGACAACAGGGCTCGCTTCTCGCAAAGCAATCGATGTTTTCTGATAGTTTGCATCGCGCCGCGTCGAACAATATGCTTGTTTAGTAGCAGCGATCGTTTTTAATTTTTGAAAAAATACCGGATCGCATCGGTGGGATGGCAAAATTTTTTGGGTGTTCGGCGACCGCTGATCGACAAAAAAGTGAGTATGAAATATTTGACAACAGGGCTCGCTTCTCGCAAAGCAATTGATGTTTTCTGATAGTTTGCATCGCGCCGCGTCGAACAATATGCTTGTTTAGTAGCAGCGATCGTTTTTAATTTTTGAAAAAATACCGGATCGCATCGGTGGGATGGCAAAATTTTTTGGGTGTTCGGCGACCGCTGATCGACAAAAAAGTGAGTATGAAATATTTGACAACAGGGCTCGCTTCTCGCAAAGCAATCGATGTTTTCTGATAGTTTGCATCGCGCCGCGTCGAACAATATGCTTGTTTAGTAGCAGCGATCGTTTTTAATTTTTGGAAAAAATACCGGATCGCATCGGTGGGATGGCAAAATTTTTTGGGTGTTCGGCGACCGCTGATCGACAAAAAAGTGAGTATGAAATATTTGACAACAGGGCTCGCTTCTCGCAAACCAATCGATGTTTTCTGATAGTATGCATCGCCGCGTCGGGCTATATGCTTGTTTAGTAGCAGCGATCGTTTTTAATTTTGAAAAAATACCGGTTCGCATCGGTGGGATGGCAAAATTTTTTGGGTGTTCGGCGACCGCTGATCGACAAAAGTGAGTATGAAATATTTGACAACAGGGCTCGCTTCTCGCAAACCAATCGATGTTTTCTGATAGTATGCATCTTGCCGCGTCGGTCTATATGCTTTTTTAGTAGCAGCGATCGTTTTTAATTTTTGGAAAAAATACCGGATCGCATCGGTGGGATGGCAAAATTTTTTGGGTGTTCGGCGACCGCTGATCGACTAAAAAAGTGAGTATGAAATATTTGACAACAGGTCTCGCTTCTCGCAAAGCAATTGATGTTTTCTGATAGTTTGCATCGCGCCGCGTCGAACAATATGCTTGTTTAGTAGCAGCGATCGTTTTTAATTTTGAAAAAATACCGGATCGCATCGGTGGGATGGCAAAATTTTTTGGGTGTTCGGCGACCGCTGATCGACAAAAAAAGTGAGTATGAAATATTTGACAACAGGTCTCGCTTCTCGCAAACCAATCGATGTTTTCTGATAGTATGCATCGCAACGCGTCGGCTATATATGTTTGTTTAGTAGCAGATCGTTTTTAATTTTGGAAAAATACCGGTTTGCATCATCGGGATGGCAAAATTTTTTGGGTGTTCGGCGACCGCTGATCGACAAAAAAAGTGAGTATAAAATATTTCACAACAGGGCTCGCTTCTCGCAAACCAATCGATGTTTTCTGATAGTATGCATCGCGCCGCGTCGGGCTATATGCTTTTTAGTAGCAGCGATCGTTTTTAATTTTTGGAAAAAATACCGGTTCGCATCGGTGGGATGGCAAAATTTTTTGGGTGTTCGGCGACCGCTGATCGACAAAAAAAAGTGAGTATAAAATATTTGACAACAGGGCTCGCTTCTCGCAAACAAATCGATGTTTTCTGATAGTATGCATCGCGCCGCGTCGGGCTATATGCTTGTTTAGTAGCAGCGATCGTTTTTATTTTTGGAAAAAATACCGGATCGCATCGGTGGGATGGCAAAATTTTTTGGGTGTTCGGCGACCGCTGATCGACAAAAAAAAAAGTGAGTATGAAATATTTGACAACAGGGCTCGCTTCTCGCAAACCAATCGATGTTTTCTGAGAGTTTGCATTGCGCCGCGTCGAACTATATGCTTGTTTAGTAGCAGCGATCGTTTTTAATTTTTTGAAAAAATACCGGATCGCATCGGTGGGATGGCAAAATTTTTTGGGTGTTCGGCGACCGCTGATCGACAAAAAAAAGTGAGTATGAAATATTTGACAACAGGGCTCGCTTCTCGCAAAGCAATCGATGTTTTCTGATAGTTTGCATCGCGCCGCGTCGGGCTATATGCTTTTTTAGTAGCAGCGATCGTTTTTAATTTTGGAAAAAATACCGGTTCGCATCGGTGGGATGGCAAAATTTTTTGGGTGTTCGGCGACCGCTGATCGACAAAAAAGTGAGTATGAAATATTTGACAACAGGGCTCGCTTCTCGCAAAGCAATCGATGTTTTTTCTGATAGTTTGCATCGCGCCGCGTCGGGCAATATGCTTGTTTAGTAGCAGCGATCGTTTTTAATTTTTGAAAAAATACCGGATCGCATCGGTGGGATGGCAAAATTTTTTGGGTGTTCGGCGACCGCTGATCGACAAAAAAGTGAGTATGAAATATTTGACAACAGGGCTCGCTTCTCGCAAACCAATCGATGTTTTCTGATAGTATGCATCGCGCCGCGTCGGGCTATATGCTTGTTTAGTAGCAGCGATCGTTTTTAATTTTTGAAAAAATACCGGTTCGCATCGGTGGGATGGCAAAATTTTTTGGGTGTTCGGCGACCGCTGATCGACAAAAAAAAGTGAGTATGAAATATTTGACAACAGGGCTCGCTTCTCGCAAACCAATCGATGTTTTCTGATAGTTTGCATCGCGCCGCGTCGGGCAATATATGCTTGTTTAGTAGCAGCGATCGTTTTTAATTTTTGGAAAAAATACCGGATCGCATCGGTGGGATGGCAAATTTTTTGGGTGTTCGGCGACCGCTGATCGACAAAAAAGTGAGTATGAAATATTTGACAACAGGGCTCGCTTCTCGCAAACCAATCGATGTTTTCTGATAGTATGCATCGCGCCGCGTCGGGCTATATGCTTGTTTAGTAGCAGCGATCGTTTTTAATTTTTGAAAAAATACCGGTTCGCATCGGTGGGATGGCAAAATTTTTTGGGTGTTCGGCGACCGCTGATCGACAAAAAAAAAAGTGAGTATGAAATATTTGACAACAGGGCTCGCTTCTCGCAAACCAATCGATGTTTTCTGATAGTTGCATCGCGCCGCGTCGAACAATATGCTTGTTTAGTAGCAGCGATCGTTTTTAATTTTTGGAAAAAATACCGGATCGCATCGGTGGGATGGCAAAATTTTTGGGTGTTCGGCGACCGCTGATCGACAAAAAGTGAGTAGTGAAATATTTGACAACAGGGCTCGCTTCTCGCAAAGCAATCGATGTTTTCTGATAGTTTGCATCGCGCCGCGTCGGGCAATATGCTTGTTTAGTAGCAGCGATCGTTTTTAATTTTTGGAAAAAATACCGGGATCGCATCGGTGGGATGGCAAAATTTTTGGTGTTCGGCGACCGCTGATCGACAAAAAAGTGAGTATGAAATATTTGACAACAGGGCTCGCTTCTCGCAAACCAATCGATGTTTTCTGATAGTTTGCATCGCGCCGCGTCGAACAATATGCTTGTTTAGTAGCAGCGATCGTTTTTATTTTTGGAAAAAATACCGGATCGCATCGGTGGGATGGCAAAATTTTTTGGGTGTTCGGCGACCGCTGATCGACAAAAAAAGTGAGTATGAAATATTTGACAACAGGGCTCGCTTCTCGCAAAGCAATCGATGTTTTCTGATAGTTTGCATCGCGCCGCGTCGAACAATATGCTTGTTTAGTAGCAGCGATCGTTTTTAATTTTTGGAAAAAATACCGGATCGCATCGGTGGGATGGCAAAATTTTTTGGGTGTTCGGCGACCGCTGATCGACAAAAAAGTGAGTATGAAATATTTGACAACAGGGGCTCGCTTCTCGCAAAGCAATCGATGTTTTCTGATAGTTTGCATCGCGCCGCGTCGAACAATATGCTTGTTTAGTAGCAGCGATCGTTTTTAATTTTTGGAAAAAATACCGGATCGCATCGGTGGGATGGCAAAATTTTTTGGGTGTTCGGCGACCGCTGATCGAAAAAAAAAGTGAGTATGAAATATTTGACAACAGGGCTCGCTTCTCGCAAAGCAATCGATGTTTTCTGATAGTTTGCATCGCGCCGCGTCGAACAATATGCTTGTTTAGTAGCAGCGATCGTTTTTAATTTTGGAAAAAATACCGGATCGCATCGGTGGGATGGCAAAATTTTTTGGGTGTTCGGCGACCGCTGATCGACAAAAAAAGTGAGTATGAAATATTTGACAACAGGGCTCGCTTCTCGCAAACCAATCGATGTTTTCTGATAGTATGCATCGCGCCGCGTCGGGCTATATGCTTGTTTAGTAGCAGCGATCGTTTTTAATTTTTGGAAAAAATACCGGTTTGCATCGGTGGGATGGCAAAATTTTTTGGGTGTTCGGCGACCTGATCGATCAAAAAAAAAAGTGAGTATAAAATATTTGACAACAGGGCTCGCTTCTCGCAAACCAATCGATGTTTTCTGATAGTTTGCATCGCGCCGCGTCGGGCTATATGCTTTTTTAGTAGCAGCGATCGTTTTTAATTTTGGAAAAATACCGGTTCGCATCGGTGGGATGGCAAAAATTTTTTTGGGTGTTCGGCGACCGCTGATCGACAAAAAAGTGAGTATAAAATATTTGACAACAGGGCTCGCTTCTCGCAAAGCAATCGATGTTTTCTGATAGTTTGCATCGCGCCGCGTCGGGCTATATGCTTGTTTAGTAGCAGCGATCGTTTTAATTTTTGGAAAAAATACCGGATCGCATCGGTGGGATGGCAAAATTTTTTGGGTGTTCGGCGACCGCTGATCGACAAAAAAGTGAGTATGAAATATTTGACAACAGGGCTCGCTTCTCGCAAACCAATCGATGTTTTCTGATAGTTTGCATCGCGCCGCGAACTATATGCTTGTTAGCAGCGATCGTTTTTAATTTTTGGAAAAAATACCGGATCGCATCGGTGGGATGGCAAAATTTTTTGGGTGTTCGGCGACCGCTGATCGACAAAAAAGTGAGTATGAAATATTTGACAACAGGGCTCGCTTCTCGCAAAGCAATCGATGTTTTCTGATAGTTTGCATCGCGCCGCGCGTCGGCTATATGCTTGTTTAGTAGCAGCGATCGTTTTTAATTTTTGGAAAAAATACCGGTTCGCATCGGTGGGATGGCAAAATTTTTTGGGTGTTCGGCGACCGCTGATCGACAAAAAAGTGAGTATGAAATATTTGACAACAGGGCTCGCTTCTCGCAAACCAATCGATGTTTTCTGATAGTTTGCATCGCGCCGCGTCGGGCTATATGCTTTTTTAGTAGCAGCGATCGTTTTTTAATTTTGGAAAAAATACCGGATCGCATCGGTGGGATGGCAAAATTTTTTGGGTGTTCGGCGACCGCTGATCGACAAAAAAGTGAGTATGAAATATTTGACAACAGGGCTCGCTTCTCGCAAACCAATCGATGTTTTCTGATAGTATGCATCGCGCCGCGTCGGGCTATATGCTTGTTTAGTAGCAGCGATCGTTTTTAATTTTGGAAAAAATACCGGTTTGCATCGGTGGGATGGCAAATTTTTTGGGTGTTCGGCGACCGCTGATCGACAAAAAAGTGAGTATAAAATATTTGACAACAGGGCTCGCTTCTCGCAAACCAATCGATGTTTTCTGATAGTTGCATCGCGCCGCGTCGGGCTATATGCTTTTTTAGTAGCAGCGATCGTTTTTAATTTTTGGAAAAAATACCGGATCGCATCGGTGGGATGGCAAAATTTTTTGGGTGTTCGGCGACCGCTGATCGACAAAAAAGTGAGTATGAAATATTTGACAACAGGGCTCGCTTCTTCTCGCAAACCAATCGATGTTTTCTGATAGTATGCATCGCGCCGCGTCGGGCTATATGCTTTTTTAGTAGCAGCGATCGTTTTTAATTTTTGGAAAAAATACCGGATCGCATCGGTGGGATGGCAAAATTTTTTGGGTGTTCGGCGACCGCTGATCGACAAAAAAGTGAGTATGAAATATTTGACAACAGGGCTCGCTTCTCGCAAAGCAATCGATGTTTTCTGATAGTTTGCATCGCGCCGCGTCGAACAATATGCTTGTTTAGTAGCAGCGATCGTTTTTAATTTTTGGAAAAAATACCGGATCGCATCGGTGGGATGGCAAAATTTTTTGGGTGTTCGGCGACCGCTGATCGACAAAAAAGTGAGTATGAAATATTTGACAACAGGGCTCGCTTCTCGCAAACCAATCGATGTTTTCTGATAGTATGCATCGCGCCGCGTCGGGCTATATGCTTGTTTAGTAGCAGCGATCGTTTTTAATTTTGGAAAAAATACCGGTTCGCATCGGTGGGATGGCAAAATTTTTTGGGTGTTCGGCGACCGCTGATCGACAAAAAAGTGAGTATGAAATATTTGACAACAGGGCTCGCTTCTCGCAAACCAATCGATGTTTTCTGATAGTTTGCATCGCGCCGCGTCGGGCTATATGCTTGTTTAGTAGCAGCGATCGTTTTTAATTTTGGAAAAAATACCGGATCGCATCGGTGGGATGGCAAAATTTTTTGGGTGTTCGGCGACCGCTGATCGACAAAAAAGTGAGTATGAAATATTTGACAACAGGGCTCGCTTCTCGCAAAGCAATCGATGTTTTCTGATAGTTTGCATCGCGCCGCGTCGAACAATATGCTTGTTTAGTAGCAGCGATCGTTTTTAATTTTTGGAAAAAATACCGGATCGCATCGGTGGGATGGCAAATTTTTTGGGTGTTCGGCGACCGCTGATCGACAAAAAAGTGAGTATGAAATATTTGACAACAGGGCTCGCTTCTCGCAAAGCAATCGATGTTTTCTGATAGTTTGCATCGCGCCGCGTCGAACAATATGCTTGTTTAGTAGCAGCGATCGTTTTTAATTTTGGAAAAAATACCGGATGCATCGGTGGGATGGCAAATTTTTTGGGTGTTCGGCGACCGCTGATCGACAAAAAAGTGAGTATGAAATATTTGACAACAGGGCTCGCTTCTCGCAAAGCAATCGATGTTTTCTGATAGTTTGCATCGCGCCGCGTCGAACAATATGCTTGTTTAGTAGCAGCGATCGTTTTTAATTTTTGGAAAAAATACCGGATCGCATCGGTGGGATGGCAAAATTTTTTGGGTGTTCGGCGACCGCTGATCGACAAAAAAAGTGAGTATGAAATATTTGACAACAGGGCTCGCTTCTCGCAAAGCAATCGATGTTTTCTGAGAGTTTGCATCGCGCCGCGTCGGGCTATATGCTTGTTTAGTAGCAGCGATCGTTTTTAATTTTGGAAAAAATACCGGTTCGCATCGGTGGGATGGCAAAATTTTTTGGGTGTTCGGCGACCGCTGATCGACAAAAAAAGTGAGTATGAAATATTTGACAACAGGGCTCGCTTCTCGCAAACCAATCGATGTTTTCTGATAGTATGCATCGCGCCGCGTCGGGCTATATGCTTTTTTAGTAGCAGCGATCGTTTTTAATTTTGGAAAAAATACCGGGTTCGCATCGGTGGGATGGCAAAATTTTTTGGGTGTTCGGCGACCGCTGATCGACAAAAAAGTGAGTATGAAATATTTGACAACAGGGCTCGCTTCTCGCAAACCAATCGATGTTTTCTGAGAGTTTGCATCGCGCCGCGTCGGGCTATATGCTTGTTTAGTAGCAGCGATCGTTTTTAATTTTTGGAAAAAATACCGGTTCGCATCGGTGGGATGGCAAAATTTTTTGGGTGTTCGGCGACCGCTGATCGACAAAAAAGTGAGTATGAAATATTTGACAACAGGGCTCGCTTCTCGCAAACCAATCGATGTTTTCTGATAGTATGCATCGCGCCGCGTCGGGCAATATGCTTGTTTAGTAGCAGCGATCGTTTTTAATTTTGGAAAAAATACCGGTTCGCATCGGTGGGATGGCAAAATTTGGGTGTTCGGCGACCGCTGATCGACAAAAAAGTGAGTATGAAATATTTGACAACAGGG
Organism: Himalopsyche phryganea; assembly: GCA_022494535.1. Taxonomy (NCBI): domain Eukaryota; kingdom Metazoa; phylum Arthropoda; class Insecta; order Trichoptera; family Rhyacophilidae; genus Himalopsyche; species Himalopsyche phryganea. The sequence goes on from JAGVSL010000391.1 coordinate 21,450, forward strand.
CTCGCTTCTCGCAAACCAATCGATGTTTTCTGAGAGTTTGCATCGCGCCGCGTCGGGCTATATGCTTTTTAGTAGCAGCGATCGTTTTTAATTTTTGGAAAAAATACCGGTTCGCATCGGTGGGATGGCAAAATTTTTTGGGTGTTCGGCGACCGCTGATCGACAAAAAAGTGAGTATGAAATATTTGACAACAGGGCTCGCTTCTCGCAAAGCAATCGATGTTTTCTGATAGTTTGCATCGCGCCGCGTCGAACAATATGCTTGTTTAGTAGCAGCGATCGTTTTTAATTTTGGAAAAAATACCGGATCGCATCGGTGGGATGGCAAAATTTTTTGGGTGTTCGGCGACCGCTGATCGACAAAAAAGTGTGAGTATGAAATCGCTTTTGACAACAGGGCTCGCTTCTCGCAAAGCAATCGATGTTTTCTGATAGTTTGCATCGCGCCGCGTCGAACAATATGCTTGTTTAGTAGCAGCGATCGTTTTTAATTTTTGGAAAAAATACCGGATCGCATCGGTGGGATGGCAAAATTTTTTGGGTGTTCGGCGACCGCTGATCGACAAAAAAGTGAGTATGAAATATTTGACAACAGGGCTCGCTTCTCGCAAAGCAATCGATGTTTTCTGATAGTTTGCATCGCGCCGCGTCGAACAATATGCTTGTTTAGTAGCAGCGATCGTTTTTAATTTTTGGAAAAAATACCGGATCGCATCGGTGGGATGGCAAAATTTTTTGGGTGTTCGGCGACCGCTGATCGACAAAAAAGTGAGTATGAAATATTTGACAACAGGGCTCGCTTCTCGCAAACCAATCGATGTTTTCTGATAGTATGCATCGCGCCGCGTCGGGCTATATGCTTGTTTAGTAGCAGCGATCGTTTTTAATTTTTGGAAAAAATACCGGTTCGCATCGGTGGGATGGCAAAATTTTTTGGGTGTTCGGCGACCGCTGATCGACAAAAAAGTGAGTATGAAATATTTGACAACAGGGCTCGCTTCTCGCAAACCAATCGATGTTTTCTGATAGTTTGCATCGCGCCGCGTCGGGCTATATGCTTGTTTAGTAGCAGCGATCGTTTTTAATTTTGGAAAAAATACCGGTTCGCATCGGTGGGATGGCAAAATTTTTTGGGTGTTCGGCGACCGCTGATCGACAAAAAAGTGAGTATGAAATATTTGACAACAGGGCTCGCTTCTCGCAAACCAATCGATGTTTTCTGATAGTTTGCATCGCGCCGCGTCGGGCTATATGCTTGTTTAGTAGCAGCGATCGTTTTTAATTTTTGGAAAAAATACCGGTTCGCATCGGTGGGATGCAAAATTTTTTGGGTGTTCGGCGACCGCTGATCGACAAAAAAGTGAGTATGAAATATTTGACAAGGGCTCGCTTCTCGCAAACCAATCGATGTTTTCTGATAGTGCATCGCGCCGCGTCGGGCTATATGCTTTTTTAGTAGCAGCGATCGTTTTTAATTTTGGAAAAAATACCGGATCGCATCGGTGGGATGGCAAAATTTTTTGGGTGTTCGGCGACCGCTGATCGACAAAAAAGTGAGTATGAAATATTTGACAACAGGGCTCGCTTCTCGCAAAGCAATCGATGTTTTCTGATAGTTTGCATCGCGCCGCGTCGAACAATATGCTTGTTTAGTAGCAGCGATCGTTTTTAATTTTGGAAAAAATACCGGATCGCATCGGTGGGATGGCAAAATTTTTTGGGTGTTCGGCGACCGCTGATCGACAAAAAAGTGAGTATGAAATATTTGACAACAGGGCTCGCTTCTCGCAAACCAATCGATGTTTTCTGATAGTATGCATCGCGCCGCGTCGGGCTATATGCTTGTTTAGTAGCAGCGATCGTTTTTAATTTTTGGAAAAAATACCGGTTTGCATCGGTGGGATGGCAAAATTTTTTGGGTGTTCGGCGACCGCTGATCGACAAAAAAGTGAGTATAAAATATTTGACAACAGGGCTCGCTTCTCGCAAACCAATCGATGTTTTCTGATAGTTTGCATCGCGCCGCGTCGGGCTATATGCTTTTTAGTAGCAGCGATCGTTTTTAATTTTTGGAAAAAATACCGGATCGCATCGGTGGGATGGCAAAATTTTTTGGGTGTTCGGCGACCGCTGATCGACAAAAAAGTGAGTATGAAATATTTGACAACAGGGCTCGCTTCTCGCAAAGCAATCGATGTTTTCTGATAGTTTGCATCGCGCCGCGTCGGGCTATATGCTTGTTTAGTAGCAGCGATCGTTTTTAATTTTTGGAAAAAATACCGGATCGCATCGGTGGGATGGCAAAATTTTTTGGGTGTTCGGCGACCGCTGATCGACAAAAAAGTGAGTATGAAATATTTGACAACAGGGCTCGCTTCTCGCAAACCAATCGATGTTTTCTGATAGTTTGCATCGCGCCGCGTCGGGCTATATGCTTGTTTAGTAGCAGCGATCGTTTTTAATTTTTGGAAAAAATACCGGTTCGCATCGGTGGGATGGCAAAAAATTTTTGGGTGTTCGGCGACCGCTGATCGACAAAAAAGTGAGTATGAAATATTTGACAACAGGGCTCGCTTCTCGCAAACCAATCGATGTTTTCTGATAGTTTGCATCGCGCCGCGTCGGGCTATATGCTTGTTTAGTAGCAGCGATCGTTTTTAATTTTGGAAAAAATACCGGATCGCATCGGTGGGATGGCAAAATTTTTGGGTGTTCGGCGACCGCTGATCGACAAAAAAGTGAGTATGAAATATTTGACAACAGGGCTCGCTTCTCGCAAACCAATCGATGTTTTCTGATAGTTGCATCGCGCCGCGTCGGGCTATATGCTTGTTTAGTAGCAGCGATCGTTTTTAATTTTTGGAAAAAATACCGGATCGCATCGGTGGGATGGCAAATTTTTTGGGTGTTCGGCGACCGCTGATCGACAAAAAAGTGAGTATGAAATATTTGACAACAGGGCTCGCTTCTCGCAAAGCAATCGATGTTTTCTGATAGTTTGCATCGCGCCGCGTCGAACAATATGCTTGTTTAGTAGCAGCGATCGTTTTTAATTTTTGGAAAAAATACCGGATCGCATCGGTGGGATGGCAAAATTTTTTGGGTGTTCGGCGACCGCTGATCGACAAAAAAGTGAGTATGAAATATTTGACAACAGGGCTCGCTTCTCGCAAACCAATCGATGTTTTCTGATAGTATGCATCGCGCCGCGTCGGGCTATATGCTTGTTTAGTAGCAGCGATCGTTTTTAATTTTTGGAAAAAATACCGGTTCGCATCGGTGGGATGCAAAAATTTTTGGGTGTTCGGCGACCGCTGATCGACAAAAAAGTGAGTATGAAATATTTGACAACAGGGCTCGCTTCTCGCAAACCAATCGATGTTTTCTGATAGTTTGCATCGCGCCGCGTCGGGCTATATGCTTGTTTAGTAGCAGCGATCGTTTTTAATTTTGGAAAAAATACCGGATCGCATCGGTGGGATGGCAAAATTTTTTGGGTGTTCGGCGACCGCTGATCGACAAAAAAGTGAGTATGAAATATTTGACAACAGGGCTCGCTTCTCGCAAAGCAATCGATGTTTTCTGATAGTTTGCATCGCGCCGCGTCGAACAATATGCTTGTTTAGTAGCAGCGATCGTTTTTAATTTTTGGAAAAAATACCGGATCGCATCGGTGGGATGGCAAAATTTTTTGGGTGTTCGGCGACCGCTGATCGACAAAAAAGTGAGTATGAAATATTTGACAACAGGGCTCGCTTCTCGCAAAGCAATCGATGTTTTCTGATAGTTTGCATCGCGCCGCGTCGAACAATATGCTTGTTTAGTAGCAGCGATCGTTTTTAATTTTTGGAAAAAATACCGGATCGCATCGGTGGGATGGCAAAATTTTTTGGGTGTTCGGCGACCGCTGATCGACAAAAGTGTGAGTATGAAATATTTGACAACAGGGCTCGCTTCTCGCAAAGCAATCGATGTTTTCTGATAGTTTGCATCGCGCCGCGTCGAACAATATGCTTGTTTAGTAGCAGCGATCGTTTTTAAATTTTTGGAAAAAATACCGGATCGCATCGGTGGGATGGCAAAATTTTTTGGGTGTTCGGCGACCGCTGATCGACAAAAAAGTGAGTATGAAATATTTGACAACAGGGCTCGCTTCTCGCAAAGCAATCGATGTTTTCTGATAGTTTGCATCGCGCCGCGTCGAACAATATGCTTGTTTAGTAGCAGCGATCGTTTTAATTTTGGAAAAAATACCGGATCGCATCGGTGGGATGGCAAAATTTTTTGGGTGTTCGGCGACCGCTGATCGACAAAAAAGTGAGTATGAAATATTTGACAACAGGGCTCGCTTCTCGCAAAGCAATCGATGTTTTCTGATAGTTTGCATCGCGCCGCGTCGGGCTATATGCTTGTTTAGTACAGCGATCGTTTTTAATTTTTGGAAAAAATACCGGTTCGCATCGGTGGGATGGCAAAATTTTTTGGGTGTTCGGCGACCGCTGATCGACAAAAAAGTGAGTATGAAATATTTGACAACAGGGCTCGCTTCTCGCAAACCAATCGATGTTTTCTGATAGTATGCATCGCGCCGCGTCGGGCTATATGCTTGTTTAGTAGCAGCGATCGTTTTTAATTTTGGAAAAAATACCGGTTCGCATCGGTGGGATGGCAAAATTTTTTGGGTGTTCGGCGACCGCTGATCGACAAAAAAGTGAGTATGAAATATTTGACAACAGGGCTCGCTTCTCGCAAACCAATCGATGTTTTCTGATAGTTTGCATCGCGCCGCGTCGGGCTATATGCTTTTTAGTAGCAGCGATCGTTTTTAATTTTTGGAAAAAATACCGGTTCGCATCGGTGGGATGGCAAAATTTTTTGGGTGTTCGGCGACCGCTGATCGACAAAAAAGTGAGTATGAAATATTTGACAACAGGGCTCGCTTCTCGCAAAGCAATCGATGTTTTCTGATAGTTTGCATCGCGCCGCGTCAGACAATATGCTTGTTTAGTAGCAGCGATCGTTTTTAATTTTGGAAAAAATACCGGATCGCATCGGTGGGATGGCAAAATTTTTTGGGTGTTCGGCGACCGCTGATCGACAAAAAAGTGAGTATGAAATATTTGACAACAGGGCTCGCTTCTCGCAAAGCAATCGATGTTTTCTGATAGTTTGCATCGCGCCGCGTCGAACAATATGCTTGTTTAGTAGCAGCGATCGTTTTTAATTTTTGGAAAAAATACCGGATCGCATCGGTGGGATGGCAAAATTTTTTGGGTGTTCGGCGACCGCTGATCGACAAAAAAGTGAGTATGAAATATTTGACAACAGGGCTCGCTTCTCGCAAAGCAATCGATGTTTTCTGATAGTTTGCATCGCGCCGCGTCGAACTATATGCTTGTTTAGTAGCAGCGATCGTTTTTAATTTTGGAAAAAATACCGGATCGCATCGGTGGGATGGCAAAATTTTTGGGTGTTCGGCGACCGCTGATCGACAAAAAAGTGAGTATGAAATATTTGACAACAGGGCTCGCTTCTCGCAAACCAATCGATGTTTTCTGATAGTATGCATCGCGCCGCGTCGGGCTATATGCTTTTTAGTAGCAGCGATCGTTTTTAATTTTTGGAAAAAATACCGGTTCGCATCGGTGGGATGGCAAAATTTTTTGGGTGTTCGGCGACCGCTGATCCAGGGCTCGCTTCTCGCAAACCAATCGATGTTTTCTGATAGTTTGCATCGCGCCGCGTCGAACAATATGCTTGTTTAGTAGCAGCGATCGTTTTTAATTTTGGAAAAAATACCGGTTCGCATCGGTGGGATGGCAAAATTTTTGGGTGTTCGGCGACCGCTGATCGACAAAAAAGTGAGTATGAAATATTTGACAACAGGGCTCGCTTCTCGCAAACCAATCGATGTTTTCTGATAGTATGCATCGCGCCGCGTCGGGCTATATGCTTGTTTAGTAGCAGCGATCGTTTTTAATTTTTGGAAAAAATACCGGATCGCATCGGTGGGATGGCAAAATTTTTTGGGTGTTCGGCGACCGCTGATCGACAAAAAAGTGAGTATGAAATATTTGACAACAGGGCTCGCTTCTCGCAAAGCAATCGATGTTTTCTGATAGTTTGCATCGCGCCGCGTCGAACAATATGCTTGTTTAGTAGCAGCGATCGTTTTTAATTTTTGGAAAAAATACCGGATCGCATCGGTGGGATGGCAAAATTTTTTGGGTGTTCGGCGACCGCTGATCGACAAAAAAGTGAGTATGAAATATTTGACAACAGGGCTCGCTTCTCGCAAAGCAATCGATGTTTTCTGATAGTTTGCATCGCGCCGCGTCGAACAATATGCTTGTTTAGTAGCAGCGATCGTTTTTAATTTTTGGAAAAAATACCGGATCGCATCGGTGGGATGGCAAAATTTTTTGGGTGTTCGGCGACCGCTGATCGACAAAAAAGTGAGTATGAAATATTTGACAACAGGGCTCGCTTCTCGCAAAGCAATCGATGTTTTCTGATAGTTTGCATCGCGCCGCGTCGAACAATATGCTTGTTTAGTAGCAGCGATCGTTTTTAAATTTTTGGAAAAAATACCGGATCGCATCGGTGGGATGGCAAAATTTTTGGGTGTTCGGCGACCGCTGATCGACAAAAAAAGTGAGTATGAAATATTTGACAACAGGGCTCGCTTCTCGCAAACCAATCGATGTTTTCTGATAGTATCATCGCGCCGCGTCGGGCTATATGCTTGTTTAGTAGCAGCGATCGTTTTTAATTTTGGAAAAAATACCGGATCGCATCGGTGGGATGGCAAAATTTTTGGGTGTTCGGCGACCGCTGATCGAAAAAAAAGTGAGTATGAAATATTTGACAACAGGGCTCGCTTCTCGCAAAGCAATCGATGTTTTCTGATAGTATGCATCGCGCCGCGTCGAACTATATGCTTGTTTAGTAGCAGCGATCGTTTTTAATTTTGGAAAAAATACCGGATCGCATCGGTGGGATGGCAAAATTTTTTGGGTGTTCGGCGACCGCTGATCGACAAAAAAGTGAGTATGAAATATTTGACAACAGGGCTCGTGATCGACAAAAAAGTGAGTATGAAATATTTGACAACAGGGCTCGCTTCTCGCAAAGCAATTGATGTTTTCTGATAGTTTGCATCGCGCCGCGTCGGGCTATATGCTTGTTTAGTAGCAGCGATCGTTTTTAATTTTGGAAAAAATACCGGATCGCATCGGTGGGATGGCAAAATTTTTTTGGGTGTTCGGCGACCGCTGATCGACAAAAGTGAGTGTGAAATATTTGACAACAGGGG
>JAGVSL010000392.1:0-17301 GCA_022494535.1 Himalopsyche phryganea
CGTATGCAGCTAGACAGTTTTTAGAGTGCTTCCCGGCCTGCGAGGGGGGTGTTGCGCACCTGGTCATCGCAGTCTAATGGCATGCAAGAGCACTGCGTACGTCAGGGTAACCAGTTAGCTTCGCAGGGTGACGATCCCGAGATCCGCCTGCAGCTGTATGGAATAACTTACATACTAAATGACACAGTGCAAAAATGGCGCCAAAACGCACCACCTGTAAGGCGCACAGTGAGAGCGAGTAGCTAGCTTTATATGTCTTACGATTCGCTTATATAAAGGTCTTACAGCATTATCTTATCATAGAGTTTCGCTTCTGAGACGAGCGCACACAGCGTCATAACAATGCGAAATCGTATGCAGCCATGCAGTTTTGAGAGTGCTTTTTAGGTCTGCGTAGGCACTGCTGCGCACCTGGTCATCGCACTCTGCGAGGCGGGCACCGCGTGTACGCCAGGGTTACCAGTTGCAGCTTCGCAGGGTGACAACCTTTGAGGATCGCCCGCAGCTGTATGGAATAACTTACATACTAAAAATGACACAGTGCGAAAATGGCACCAAACGCACCACCTGCAAGGCGCACAGACAGCGAGTAGTAGCCAGCTATATATGTCTGAAGATTCACTTTTGCGCAGGGGTGAAAACAGCAGATCACATCGCAGAGAGATTCGCTTCGAGACGAGCGCACACAGCGCGATGTAACAATGCGAAATCGGTATGCAGCTAACAGTTTTGACATTGCTTCAGGCCTGCGTGTAGGCAGTGCTCGCACCTGGTCATCGCACTTTAATGGCAGGCGGGCACTGCGTACGCCAGGGTTATCGATAAGCTTCACAGGGTGACGACCTTGAGGATCGCCCGCAGCTGTATGGAATAACTTACATACTAAAATTGACAGTGCGAAAATGACGCCAAAACGCAACACCTGCAAGGCGCACAGTAAGAGCGAGTAGCTAGCTATATATGTCTGACGATTCGCTTTTATACAAAGGTCAAACAACACATCTTATCATAGAGTTTCGCTTCGAGACGAGCGCACACAGCGCCATGTAACAATGCGAAATCGTATGCTGTTAGACAGTTTTGAGAGTGCTTCAGGCCTGCGTAGGCAGTGCTGCGCGCACCTGGTCATCGCACCTTATGGCATGCGGGGCACTGCGTGTACGCCAGGGTTATCGATAGCTTCACAGGGTGACGACCTTGAGGATCGCCCGCAGCTGTATGGAATAACTTACATACTAAAATTACACAGTGCGAAAAATGACGCCAAAACGCAACACCTGCAAGGCGCACAGTAAGAGCGGAGTAGCTAGCTATATATGTCTGACGATTCGCTTTATACAAAGGTCAAACAACACATCTTATCATAGAGTTTCGCTTCGAGACGAGCGCACACAGCGCCATGTAACAATGCGGAAATCGTATGCTGCTAGACAGTTTTGAGTGCTTCAGGCCTGCGTGTAGGCAGTGTGCTGCGCACCTGGTCATCGCACTCTTATGGCATGCGGGCACTGCGTGTACGCCAGGGTTATCGATAAGCTTCACAGGGTGACGACCTTGAGCATCGCCCGCAGCTGTATGGAATAACCCCATACTAAAAATTACACAGTGCAAAAAATGACGCGAAAACGCACCACCTGCAAAGGCGCACAGTGAGAGCGAGTAGCTAGCTTAATATGTCTTGACGATTTACTTTTTGCGCAGGGTTAAACAGCAGATCACATCATTGAGTTTCGCTTCGAGACGAGCGCACACAGCGTCATAAAACAATGCGAAATCGTATGCAGCTCAGCAGTTTAGAGAGTGCTTTAGGCCTGCGTAGGCACTGCTGCGCACCTGGTCATCGCACTCTAAGTGCAGGCGGGCACTGCGTGTACGCCAGGGTAACCAGTTAGCTTCGCAGTGTGACGACCTTGAGGATCGCCCGCAGCTGTATGGAATAACTTACATACTAAATGACACAGTGCAAAAATGGCGCCAAAACGCACCACCTGCAAGGCGCACAGTGAGAGCGAGAAGCTAGCTATATATGTCTGACGATTCGCTTTAATACAAAGGTCTAACAGCATATCTTATCATAGAGTTTCGCTTCGAGACGAGCACACAGCGTCATAAAACAATGCGAAATCGTATGCAGCTAAGCAGTTTTGAGAGTGCTTTAGGCCTGCGTAGGCACTGCTGCGCACCTGGTCATCGCACCTATGCAGGCGGCACTGCGTGTACGCCAGGGTTATCAGTTACTTCGCAGGGTGACAACCTTGAGGATCGCCCGCAGCTGTATGGAATAACTTACAAACTAAAATGACACAGTGCGAAAATGGCATCAAAACGCACCACCTGCAAGGCGCACAGTGAGAGCGAGTAGCTAGCTATATATGTCTGAAGATTCACTTTTGCGCAGGGGTGAAACAGCAGATCACATCACAGAGATTCGCTTGAGACGAGCGCACACAGCGATGTAACAATGCGAAATCGCGCAGCTACAGTTTTGATGTGCTTCAGGCCTGCGTAGGCAGTGTGCTGCGCACCTGGTCATCGCACTCTTATGGCAGGCGGGTACTGCGCGTGTACGCCAGGGTTATCGATAAGCTTCACAGGGTGACGACCTTGAGGATCGCCCGCAGCTGAATGGAAAAACTTACATACTAAAATTACACAGTGCGAAAATGACGCCAAAACGCACCACCTGCAAGGCGCACAGTGAGAGCGAGTAGCTAGCTATATATGTCTGACGATTTGCTTTTATACAAAGTTCTAACAACACATCTAATCATAGAGTTTCGCTTCGAGACGAGCGCACACAGCGCCATGTAACAATGCGAAATCGTATGCTGCTAGACAGTTTTGAGAGTGCTTCAGGCCTGCGTAGGCAGTGCTGCGCACATGGTCATCGCACTCTAAGTGCAGGCGGGTACTGCGTACGCCAGGGTTACCAGTAAGCTTCGCAGGTGACGACCTTGAGGATCGCCCGCAGCTGTATGGAATAACTTACATACTAAAATGACACAGTGCGAAAATTCCGCCAAAACGCACCACCTGCAAGGCGCACAGTGAGCGCGAGTAGCTAGCTATATGTCTGAAGATTCACTTTTGCGCAGGGCTGAAACAGCAGATCACATCATAGAGATTCGCTTCGAGACGAGCGCACACAGCGCGATGTAACAATGCGAAATCGTATGCAGCTAAGCAGTTTTGACAGTGCTTCAGGCCTGCGTAGGCATTGCTGCGCACCTGGTCATCGCGCTCTTAGTGCAGGCGGGTACTGCGTGTACGCCAGGGTTACCAGTTAAGCTTCGCAGGGTGACGACCTTGAGGATCGCCCGCAGCTGTATGGAATAACTTACATACTAAAATGACACAGTGCAAAAATGGCGCCAAAACGCACCACCTGTAAGGCGCACAGTGAGAGCGAGTAGCTAGCTATATATGTCTGACGATTCGCTTTTATACAAAGGTCTAACAGCATATCTTATCATAGAGTTTCGCTTCGAGACGAGCGCACACAGCGTCATAAAACAATGCGAAATCGTATGCAGCTAGACAGTTTTGAGAGTGCTTCAGGCCTGCGTAGGCAGTGTTGCGCACCTGGTCATCGCAGTCTAATGGCATGCAAGAGCACTGCGTGTACGTCAGGGTAACCAGTTAGCTTCTCGCAGGGTGACGACCTTGAGGATCGCCTGCAGCTATATGGAATAACTTACATACTAAAATGACACAGTGCAAAAATGGCGCCAAAAACGCACCACCTGCAAGGCGCACAGTGAGAGCGAGTAGCTAGCTTTATATGTCTTACGATTCGCTTATATACAAAGGTCTTACAGCATATCTTATCATAGAGTTTCTGCTTCGAGACGAGCGCATTGGCACAGCGTCATGTAACAATGCGAAATCGTATGCAGCTATGCAGTTTTGAGAGTGCTTTAGGCTCGTAGGCACTGCTGCGCACCTGGTCATCGCACTCTAAGTGCAGGCGGGTACTGCGTACGCCAGGGTTACCAGTGCAGCTTCGCAGGGTGACGACCTTGAGGATCGCCCGCAGCTGTATGGAATAACTTACATACTAAATGACACAGTGCGAAAATTATGACAAAACGCACCACCTGCAAGGCGCACAGTGAGCGCGAGTAGCTATTATATATCTGACGATTCGCTTTGCTATTAAAGGTTTAACAGCATATCTTATCATAGAGTTTCGGCTTCGAGACGAGCGCACACAGCGTCATAAACAATGCGAAATCGTATTCAGCTAAGCAGTTTTGAGAGTGCTTTAGGCCTGCGTAGGCACTGCTGCGCACCTGGTCATCGCACTCTAAGTGCAGGCGGGTGCACAGCGTACGCCAGGGTAACCAGTTAGCTTCGCAGGGTGACGACCTTGAGGATCGCCCGCAGCTGTATGGAATAACTTACATACTAAAATGACACAGTGCAAAAATGGCGCCAAAACGCACCACCTGCAAGGCGCACAGTGAGAGCGAGAAGCTAGCTATATATGTCTGACGATTCGCTTTTATACATAGGTCTTAACAGCATATCTTATCATAGAGTTTCGCTTCGAGACGAGCGCACACAGCGTCATAAACAATGCGTGAAATCTTATGGAAGCTAAGCAGTTTTGAGAGTGCTTTAGGCCCGCGAAGGCACTGCTGCGCACCTGGTCATCGCACTCGATGTGCAGGCGGGCACTGCGTACGCCAGGGTTATCAGTTAGCCGCAGGGTGACAACCTTGAGGATCGCCCGCAGCTGTATGGAATAACTTACATACTAAAATGACACAGTGCGAAAATGGCACCAAAACGCACCACCTGCAAGGCGCAAAGTGAGAGCGAGTAGCTAGCCATATATGTCTGAAGATTCACTTTTGCGCAGGGGTGAAACAGCAGATCACATCATAAAGATCTGCTTCGAGACGAACGCACAGCGCGATGTAACAATGCGAAATCGTATGCAGCTAAGCAGTTTTGAGAGTGCTTTAGGCCTGCAGTAGGCACTGCTGCGCACCTGGTCATCGCACTCTAAGTGCAGGCGGGCAGACTGCGTGTACGCCAGGTGCAACCAGTTAGCTTCTGCAGGGTGACGACCTTGAGGATCGCCCGCAGCTGTATGGAATAACTTACATACTAAAATGACACAGTGCAAAATGGCGCCAAAACGCACCACCTGCAAGGCACACACAGTGAGAGCGAGGTAGCTAGCTATATGTCTGACGATTCGCTTTATACAAAGGTCTAACACGAGTAGCTAGCCATATATGTCTGAAGATTCACTTTTGCGCAGGGGTGAAACAGCAGATCACATCATAGAGTTTCGCTTCGAGACGAGCGCACACAGCGTCATAAAACAATGCGAAATCGTATGCAGCTAGACAGTTTTGAGAGTGCTTCAGGCCTGCGTAGGCATTGCTGCGCACCTGGTCATCGCACTCTTAGTGCAGGCGGGTGCACTGCGTGTACGCCAGGGTTATCAGTTAGCTTCGCAGGGTGACAACCTTGAGGATCGCCCGCAGCTGTATGGAATAACTTACATACTAAAAATGACACAGTGCGAAAATGGCACCAAAACGCACCACCTGCAAGGCGCACAGTGAGAGCGAGTAGCTAGCTATATATGTCTGACGATTCACTTTTATACAAAGGTCTAACAGCATATCTTATCATAGAGTTTCGCTTCGAGACGAGCGCACACAGCGTCATAAACAATGCGAAATCGTATGCAGCTAAGCAGTTTTGAGAGTGCTTCAGGCCTGCGTAGGCGTGCTGCGCACCTGGTCATCGCACTCTTATGGCAGGCGGGTGCACTGCGTGTACGCCAGGGTTATCAGTTAGCTTCGCAGGGTGACGACCTTGAGGATCGCCCGCAGCTGTATGGAATAACTTACATACTAAAATGACACAGTGCAAAAATGGCGCCAAAACGCACCACCTGCAAGGCGCACAGTGAGAGCGAGTAGCTAGCTATATATGTCTGACGATTCGCTTTTATACAAAGGTCTAACAGCATATCTTATCATAGAGTTTCGCTTCGAGACGAGCGCACACAGCGTCATAAAACAATGCGAAATCGTATGCAGCTAAGCAGTTTTGAGAGTGCTTTAGGCCTGCGTAGGCACTGCTGCGCACCTGGTCATCGCACTCTAAGGCAGGCGGGCACTGCGTGTACGCCAGGGTTACCAGTAAGCTTCACAGGGTGACGACCTTGAGGATCGCCCGCAGCTGTATGGAATAACTTACATACTAAAATGACACAGTGCAAAAATGGCGCCAAAACGCACCACCTGCAAGGCGCACAGTGAGAGCGAGTAGCTAGCTATATATATCTGACGATTCGCTTTTATACAAAGGTCTAACAGCATATCTTATCATAGAGTTTCGCTTCGAGACGAGCGCACACAGCGTCATAAAACAATGCGAAATCGTATGCAGCTAAGCAGTTTTGAGAGTGCTTTAGGCCTGCGTAGGCACTGCTGCGCACCTGGTCATCGCACTCTAAGTGCAGGCGGGTGCACTGCGTGTACGCCAGGGTTACCAGTTAGCTTCGCAGGGTGACGACCTTGAGGATCGCCCGCAGCTGTATGGAATAACTTACATACTAAAATGACACAGTGCAAAAATGGCGCCAAAACGCACCACCTGCAAGGCGCACAGTGAGAGCGAGTAGCTAGCTATATATGTCTGACGATTCGCTTTTTATACAGGGGTGAAACAGCATATCTTATCATAAAGTTTCGCTTCGAGACGAGCGCACACAGCGTCATAAAACAATGCGAAATCGTATGCAGCTAAGCAGTTTTGAGAGTGCTTTAGGCCTGCGTAGGCACTGCTGCGCACCTGGTCATCGCACTCTAAGTGCAGGCGGGTGCACTGCGTGTACGCCAGGGTTATCAGTTAAGCTTCGCAGGGTGACGACCTTGAGGATCGCCCGCAGCTGTATGGAATAACTTACATACTAAAAATGACACAGTGCAAAAATGGCGCCAAAACGCACCACCACCTGCAAGGCGCACAGTGAGAGCGAGTAGCTAGCTATATATGTCTGACGATTCTTTTATACAAAGGTCTAACAGCATATCTTATCATAGAGTTTCGCTTCGAGACGAGCGCACACAGCGTCATAAAACAATGCGAAATCGTATGCAGCTAGAGCAGTTTTGAGAGTGCTTTAGGCCTGCGTAGGCACTGCTGCGCACCTGGTCATCGCACTCTAAGTGCAGGCGGGTGCACTGCGTGTACGCCAGGGTTACCAGTTAGCTTCGCAGGGTGACGACCTTGAGGATCGCCCGCAGCTGTATGGAATAACTTACATACTAAAATGACACAGTGCGAAAATGGCGCCAAAACGCACCACCTGCAAGGCGCACAGTGAGAGCGAGTAGCTAGCTATATATGTCTGACGATTCGCTTTTATACAAGGTCTAACAGCATATCTTATCATAGAGTTTCGCTTCGAGACGAGCGCACACAGCGTCATAAAACAATGCGAAATCGTATGCAGCTAAGCAGTTTTGAGAGTGCTTTAGGCCTGCGTAGGCACTGCTGCGCACCTGGTCATCGCACTCTAAGTGCAGGCGGGTGCACTGCGTGTACGCCAGGGTTACCAGTAAGCTTCGCAGGGTGACGACCTTGAGGATCGCCCGCAGCTGTATGGAATAACTTACATACTAAAATGACACAGTGCGAAAATGGCGCCAAAACGCACCACCTGCAAGGCGCACAGTGAGAGCGAGTAGCTAGCTATATATATCTGACGATTCGCTTTTATACAAAGGTTTAACAGCATATCTTATCATAGAGTTTCGCTTCGAGACGAGCGCACACAGCGTCATAAAACAATGCGAAATCGTATGCAGCTAAGCAGTTTTGACAGTGCTTCAGGCCTGCGTAGGCACTGCTGCGCACCTGGTCATCGCACTCTAAGTGCAGGCGGGTGCACTGCGTGTACGCCAGGGTTATCAGTTAGCTTCGCAGGGTGACGACCTTGAGGATCGCCCGCAGCTGTATGGAATAACTTACATACTAAAATGACACAGTGCAAAAATGGCGCCAAAACGCACCACCTGCAAGGCGCACAGTGAGAGCGAGTAGCTAGCTTTATATGTCTGAGGATTCGCTTTTATACAAAGGTCTTACAGCATATCTTATCATAGAGTTTCGCTTCGAGACGAGCGCACACAGCGTCATAAAACAATGCGAAATCGTATCCAGCTCAGCAGTTTTTAGAGTGCTTTAGGCCTGCGTAGGCACTGCTGCGCACCTGGTCATCGCACTCTAAGTGCAGGCGGGTGCACTGCGTGTACGCCAGGGTAACCAGGTTAGCTTCGCAGGGTGACGACCTTGAGGATCGCCCGCAGCTGTATGGAATAACTTTCATACTAAAATGACACAGTGCAAAAATGGCGCCAAAACGCACCACCTGCAAAGCGCACAGTGAGAGCGAGTAGCTAGCTATATATGTCTGACGATTCGCTTTAATACAAGGTCTAACAGCATATCTTATCATAGAGTTTCGCTTCGAGACGAGCGCACACAGCGTCATAAAACAATGCGAAATCGTATGCAGCTAAGCAGTTTTGAGAGTGCTTTAGGCCTGCGTAGGCACTGCTGCGCACCTGGTCATCGCACTCTAAGTGCAGGCGGGTGCACTGCGTGAACGCCAGGGTTAATAGTTAGCTTCGCAGGGTGACGACCTTGAGGATCGCCCGCAGCTGTATGGAATAACTTACATACTAAAATGACACAGTGCAAAAATGGCGCCAAAACGCACCACCTGCAAGGCGCACAGTGAGAGCGAGTAGCTAGCTATATATGTCTGACGATTCGCTTTTATACAAAGGTCTAACAGCATATCTTATCATAGAGTTTCGCTTCGAGACGAGCGCACACAGCGTCATAAAACAATGCGAAATCGTATGCAGCTAAGCAGTTTTGAGAGTGCTTTAGGCCTGCGTAGGCACTGCTGCGCACCTGGTCATCGCACTCTAAGTGCAGGCGGGTGCACTGCGTGTACGCCAGGGTTATCAGTTAGCTTCGCAGGGTGACAACCTTGAGGATCGCCCGCAGCTGTATGGAATAACTTACATACTAAAATGACACAGTGCGAAAATGGCACCAAAACGCACCACCTGCAAGGCCCACAGTGAGAGCGAGTAGCTAGCTATATATGTCTGAAGATTCACTTTTTGCGCAGGGGTGAAACAGCAGATCACATCATAGAGATTCGCTTCGAGACGAGCGCACACAGCGCGATGTAACAATGCGAAATCGTATGCAGCTAAGCAGTTTTGAGAGTGCTTTAGGCCTGCGTAGGCATTGCTGCGCACCTGGTCATCGCGCTCTTAGTGCAGGCGGGTGCACTGCGTGTACGCCAGGGTTACCAGTTAGCTTCGCAGGGTGACGACCTTGAGGATCGCCCGCAGCTGTATGGAATAACTTACATACTAAAATGACACAGTGCAAAAATGGCGCCAAAACGCACCATCTGTAAGGCGCACAGTGAGAGCGAGTAGCTAGCTATATATGTCTGACGATTCGCTTTTATACAAAGGTCTAACAGCATATCTTATCATAGAGTTTCGCTTCGAGACGAGCGCACACAGCGTCATAAAACAATGCGAAATCGTATGCAGCTAAGCAGTTTTGAGAGTGCTTTAGGCCTGCGTAGGCACTGCTGCGCACCTGGTCATCGCACTCTTAGTGCAGGCGGGTGCACTGCGTGTACGCCAGGGTTATCAGTTAGCTTCGCAGGGTGACAACCTTGAGGATCGCCCGCAGCTGTATGCAATAACTTACATACTAAAATGACACAGTGCGAAAATGGCACCAAAACGCAACACCTGCAAGGCGCACAGTGAGAGCGAGTAGCTAGCTATATATATCTGACGATTCGCTTTTATACAAAGGTCTAACAGCATATCTTATCATAGAGTTTCGCTTCGAGACGAGCGCACACAGCGTCATAAAACAATGCGAAATCGTATGCAGCTAAGCAGTTTTGAGAGTGCTTTAGGCCTGCGTAGGCACTGCTGCGCACCTGGTCATCGCACTCTTAAAGCAGGCGGGTGCACTGCGTGTACGCCAGGGTTACCAGTTAGCTTCGCAGGGTGACGACCTTGAGGATCGCCCGCAGCTGTATGGAATAACTTACATACTAAAATGACACAGTGCGAAAATGGCGCCAAAACGCACCACCTGCAAGGCGCACAGTGAGAGCGAGTAGCTAGCTATATATATCTGACGATTCGCTTTTATACAAAGGTCTAACAGCATATCTTATCATAGAGTTTCGCTTCGAGACGAGCGCACACAGCGTCATAAAACAATGCGAAATCGTATGCAGCTAAGCAGTTTTGAGAGTGCTTTAGGCCTGCGTAGGCACTGCTGCGCACCTGGTCATCGCACTCTAAGTGCAGGCGGGTGCACTGCGTGTACGCCAGGGTTACCAGTTAGCTTCGCAGGGTGACGACCTTGAGGATCGCCCGCAGCTGTATGGAATAACTTACATACTAAAATGACACAGTGCGAAAATGGCGCCAAAACGCACCACCTGCAAGGCGCACAGTGAGAGCGAGTAGCTAGCTATATATGTCTGAAGATTCACTTTTGCGCAGGGGTGAAACAGCAGATCACATCATAGAGTTTCGCTTCGAGACGAGCGCACACAGCGTCATGTAACAATGCGAAATCGTATGCAGCTAAGCAGTTTTGAGAGTGCTTCAGGCCTGCGTAGGCACTGCTGCGCACCTGGTCATCGCACTCTTAAAGCAGGCGGGTGCACTGCGTGTACGCCAGGGTTACCAGTAAGCTTCGCAGGGTGACGACCTTGAGGATCGCCCCGCAGCTGTATGGAATAACTTACATACTAAAATGACACAGTGCGAAAATGGCGCCAAAACGCACCACCTGCAAGGCGCACAGTGAGAGCGAGTAGCTAGCTATATATATCTGACGATTCGCTTTTATACAAGGTCTAACAGCATATCTTATCATAGAGTTTCGCTTCGAGACGAGCGCACACAGCGTCATAAAACAATGCGAAATCGTATGCAGCTAAGCAGTTTTGAGAGTGCTTTAGGCCTGCGTAGGCACTGCTGCGCACCTGGTCATCGCACTCTAAAAGCAGGCGGGTGCACTGCGTGTACGCCAGGGTAACCAGTTAGCTTCGCAGGGTGACGACCTTGAGGATCGCCCGCAGCTGTATGGAATAACTTACATACTAAAATGACACAGTGCAAAAATGGCGCCAAAACGCACCACCTGCAAGGCGCACAGTGAGAGCGAGTAGCTAGCTATATATGTCTGACGATTCGCTTTTATACAAAGGTCTAACAGCATATCTTATCATAGAGTTTCGCTTCGAGACGAGCGCACACAGCGTCATAAAACAATGCGAAATCGTATGCAGCTAAGCAGTTTTGAGAGTGCTTTAGGCCTGCGTAGGCACTGCTGCGCACCTGGTCATCGCACTCTAAGTGCAGGCGGGTGCACTGCGTGTACGCCAGGGTTACCAGTTAGCTTCGCAGGGTGACAACCTTGAGGATCGCCCGCAGCTGTATGGAATAACTTACATACTAAAATGACACAGTGCGAAAATGGCACCAAAACGCACCACCTGCAAGGCGCACAGTGAGAGCGAGTAGCTAGCTATATATGTCTGACGATTCGCTTTTATACAAAGGTCTAACAGCATATCTTATCATAGAGTTTCGCTTCGAGACGAGCGCACACAGCGTCATAAAACAATGCGAAATCGTATGCAGCTAAGCAGTTTTGAGAGTGCTTTAGGCCTGCGTAGGCACTGCTGCGCACCTGGTCATCGCACTCTAAGTGCAGGCGGGTGCACTGCGTGTACGCCAGGGTTACCAGTTAGCTTCGCAGGGTGACAACCTTGAGGATCGCCCGCAGCTGTATGGAATAATTTACATACTAAAATGACACAGTGCGAAAATGGCACCAAAACGCACCACCTGCAAGGCGCACAGTGAGAGCGAGTAGCTAGCTATATATGTCTGAAGATTCACTTTTGCGCAGGGGTGAAACAGCAGATCACATCATAGAGTTTCGCTTCGAGACGAGCGCACACAGCGCCATGTAACAATGCGAAATCGTATGCAGCTAGACAGTTTTGAGAGTGCTTTAGGCCTGCGTAGGCAGTGCTGCGCACCTGGTCATCGCACTCTTAGTGCAGGCGGGTGCACTGCGTGTACGCCAGGGTTATCAGTTAGCTTCGCAGGGTGACGACCTTGAGGATCGCCCGCAGCTGTATGCAATAACTTACATACTAAAATGACACAGTGCGAAAATGGCGCCAAAACGCAACACCTGCAAGGCGCACAGTGAGAGCGAGTAGCTAGCTATATATATCTGACGATTCGCTTTTATACAAAGGTCTAACAGCATATCTTATCATAGAGTTTCGCTTCGAGACGAGCGCACACAGCGTCATGTAACAATGCGAAATCGTATGCAGCTAAGCAGTTTTGAGAGTGCTTTAGGCCTGCGTAGGCACTGCTGCGCACCTGGTCATCGCACTCTCAAAGCAGGCGGGTGCACTGCGTGTACGCCAGGGTTACCAGTAAGCTTCGCAGGGTGACGACCTTGAGGATCGCCCGCAGCTGTATGGAATAACTCATACTAAAATGACACAGTGCGAAAATTGCGCCAAAACGCACCACCTGCAAGGCGCACAGTGAGAGCGAGTAGCTAGCTATATATATCTGACGATTCGCTTTTATACAAGGTCTAACAGCATATCTTATCAAAGAGTTTCGCTTCGAGACGAGCGCACACAGCGTCATAAAACAATGCGAAATCGTATTCAGCTAAGCAGTTTTGAGAGTGCTTTAGGCCTGCGTAGGCACTGCTGCGCACCTGGTCATCGCACTCTAAGTGCAGGCGGGTGCACTGCGTGTACGCCAGGGTTACCAGTTAGCTTCGCAGGGTGACGACCTTGAGGATCGCCCGCAGCTGTATGGAATAACTTACATACTAAAATGACACAGTGCAAAAATGGCGCCAAACGCACCACCTGCAAGGCGCACAGTGAGAGCGAGTAGCTAGCTATATATATCTGACGATTCGCTTTTATACAAAGGTCTAACAGCATATCTTATCATAGAGTTTCGCTTCGAGACGAGCGCACACAGCGTCATAAAACAATGCGAAATCGTATGCAGCTAAGCAGTTTTGAGGAGTGCTTTAGGCCTGCGTAGGCACTGCTGCGCACCTGGTCATCGCACTCTCTAAGTGCAGGCGGGTGCACTGCGTGTACGCCAGGGTTATCAGTTAGCTTCGCAGGGTGACAACCTTGAGGATCGCCCGCAGCTGTATGGAATAACTTACATACTAAAATGACACAGTGCGAAAATGGCACCAAAACGCACCACCTGCAAGGCGCAAAGTGAGCGAGACGGTAGCTAGCTATATGTCTGAAGATTCACTTTTGCGCAGGGGTCTAAGAGCAGATCACATCATAGAGTTTCGCTTCGAGACGAGCGCACATCAGCGTCATAAAACAATGCGAAATCGTATTCAGCTGACGACAGTTTTGTAGAGTGCTTCAGGCCTGCAAGGCGCACAGTGAGGCTGTGCTGCGCACCTGGTCATCGCATAAAACTCGAAATTATGTGCAGGCTTTAGGCCTGGGTGCACTGCGTGTACGCCAGGGTTACCAGTAAGCTTCGCAGGGTGACGACCTTGAGGGATCGCCCGCAGCTGTATGGAATAACTTACATACTAAAATGACACAGTGCAAAAATGGCGCCAAAACGCACCACCTGCAAGGCGCACAGTGAGAGCGAGTAGCTAGCTATATATGTCTGACGATTCGCTTTTTACAAAGGTCTAAGAGCATACATAGGTCGCTTCGAGACGAGCGCACACAGCGATCATAAAACAATGCATATCTTCATCATAGAGTTTCGCTAAGTCGAGACGAGCGCACACAGCGTCATAAAAATGACAACAATGCGAAATCGTATGCAGCTAAGCAGTTTTGAGAGTGCTTTAGGCCTGCGTAGGCAGGCCTGCTGCGCACCTGGTCATCACTCTTAGTGCAGGCAGGTGCACTGCGTGTACGCCAGGGTTACCAGTAAGCTTCGCAGGGTGACGACCTTGAGGATCGCCCGCAGCTGTATGGAATAACTTACATACTAAAATGACACAGTTCGAAAATTGCGCCAAAACGCACCACCTGCAAGGCGCACAGTGAGCGCGAGTAGCTAGCTATATATATCTGACGATTCGCTTTTATACAAGGTTTAACAGCATATCTTATCATAGGGTTTCGCTTCGAGACGAGCGCACACAGCGTCATAAAACAATGCGAAATCGTATTCAGCTAAGCAGTTTTGAGAGTGCTTTAGGCCTGCGTAGGCACTGCTGCGCACCTGGTCATCGCACTCTAAGTGCAGGCGGTGCACTGCGTGTACGCCAGTGTTATAATTAGCTTCGCAGGGTGACAACCTTGAGGATCGCCCGCAGCTGTATGGAATAACTTACAAAATAAAATGACACAGTGCGAAAATGGCACCAAAACGCACCACCTGCAAGCGCACAGTGAGAGCGAGTAGTAGCTATATATGTCTGAAGATTCACTTTTGCGCAGGGGTGAAACAGCAGATCACATCATAGAGTTTCGCTTCGAGACGAGCGCACACAGCACCATGTAACAATGCGAAATCGTATGCAGCTAGACAGTTTTGAGAGTGCTTTAGGCCTGCGTAGGCAGTGCTGCGCACCTGGTCATCGCACTCTTAGTGCAGGCGGGTGCACTGCGTGTACGCCAGGGTTATCAGTTAGCTTCGCAGATCGCCCGCACTGACCATACTAAAATGGATCAAAAAATGGCCCAAAACGCAACACCTGCAAGGCGCACAGTGAGAGCGAGTAGCTAGCTATAATCTGACGATTCGCTTTTATAAAGGTCTGACAGCATATCTTTCGCCAGAGTTTCGCTTCGAGACGAGCGCACAGCGTCATGTAACAATGCAGAAATCGTATGCAGCTAACAGTTTGCAAGCTTTTTAGGAGCCTGCGTAGGCACTGCTGCGCACTTGGTCATCACTCTCAAATAGGCCGGTGACTGCGTGTACGCTTTTAGCTTACAGGGTTTAACAGCATATACTAAAATCACAGTATTGGGTTTCGCTTCAAGACGAGCGCAGTAGCAGCGTCATAAAACACAATACTAAAATCGTATCATGTAACAGAAATCGTAAGCAGTTTTGAGAGTGCTTTAGGCCTGCGTAAGGCACTGCGCACCTGGTCATCGCACTCTAAGTGCAGGCGGGTGCACTGCGTGTACGCCAGTGTTACCAGTTAGCTTCGCTGACGACAGGATCGGTCTTACAGCATATCTAAAATGACACAAGTTGCGCTTCGAGCTTGACCACAGTGCGTGAAAATGGCTATATATATCCTGACGATTCGCTTTTATACAAAGGTCTAACCATATCTTATCAAGAGTTTCGCACGAGTGAGCGCACACAGCGTCATAAAACAATGCGATATCGTATTCAGCTAAGCAGTTTCACTTTAGGCCTGCGTAGAGCACTGGGCACCTGGTCATCGCACTCTAAGTGCAGGCGGGTCACATCGTGTACGCCAGGTTTCGTTAGCTTCGCAGGGTGACGAGGGCGCCCGCAGCATGGAATAGCTACCTTAAATGACACAGTGCAAAAATGGCGCCAAAACGCACCACCTGCAAAGGCGCACAGTGAGAGCGAGTAGCTGCTAGGCCTGCGATAGGCTTTTATACAAGGTCTAACAGCATATCTTATCATAGAGTTTCTTCGAGACGAGCGCACACAGCGTCATAAAACACTGCGAAATCTTATGCAGGCAGTTTAGTGCTTTAGGCCTTCGCAGGGTGACAACCTGGTCATCGCACTCGCAGCTGTATGTACGCCAATCAGTTAGCTTACATGACTAAAATGACACAGGCTGTATGGAAAACACATACTAAAATGACACAGTGCAAAACATACTAAATGACACAGTGCAAAAATGGCGCCAAAACGCACCACCTGCAAGGCGCACAGTGAGCGAGTAGCTAGCTATATATGTCTGACGATTCGCTTTTATACAAAGGTCTAACAGCATATCTTATCATAGAGTTTCGCTTCGAGACGAGCGCACACAGCGTCATAAAACAATGCGAAATCGTATGCAGCTAAGCAGTTTTGAGAGTGCTTTAGGCCTGCGTAGGCATTGTTGCGCACCTGGTCATCGCGCTCTTAAAGCAGCGGGTGCACTGCGTGTACGCCAGGGTTACCAGTTGGCTTCGCAGGGTGACGACCTTGAGGATCGCCCGCAGCTGTATGGAATAACTTACATACTAAAATGACACAGTGCAAAAATGGCGCCAAAACGCACCACCTGCAAGGCGCACAGTGAGAGCGAGTAGCTAGCCATATATGTCTGACGATTCGCTTTTATACAAGGTGAAACAGCATATCTTATCATAGAGTTTCGCTTCGAGACGAGCGCACACAGCGTCATGTAACAATGCGAAATCGTATGCAGCTAAGCAGTTTTGAGAGTGCTTCAGGCCTGCGTAGGCATTGTTGCGCACCTGGTCATCGCGCTCTTAAAGCAGGCGGGTGCACTGCGTGTACGCCAGGGTTACCAGTTGGCTTCGCAGGGTGACGACCTTGAGGATCGCCCGCAGCTGTATGGAATAACTTACATACTAAAATGACACAGTGCAAAAATGGCGCCAAAACGCACCACCTGTAAGGCGCACAGTGAGAGCGAGTAGCTAGCCATATATGTCTGACGATTCGCTTTTATACAAAGGTCTAACAGCATATCTTATCATAGAGTTTCGCTTCGAGACGAGCGCACACAGCGTCATAAAACAATGCGAAATCGTATGCAGCTAAGCAGTTTTGAGAGTGCTTTAGGCCTGCGTAGGCACTGCTGCGCACCTGGTCATCGCACTCTAAGTGCAGGCGGGTGCACTGCGTGTACGCCAGGGTAAAAAGTTAGCTTCGCAGGGTGACAACCTTGAGGATCGCCCGCAGCTGTATGGAATAACTTACAAAATAAAATGACACAGTGCGAAAATTGCACCAAAACGCACCACCTGCAAGGCGCACAGTGAGAGCGAGTAGCTAGCTATATATGTCTGAAGATTCACTTTTGCGCAGGGGTGAAACAGCAGATCACATCATAGAGATTCGCTTCGAGACGAGCGCACACAGCGCGATGTAACAATGCGAAATCGTATGCAGCTAAGCAGTTTTGAAAGTGCTTCAGGCCTGCGTAGGCAGTGCTGCGCACCTGGTCATCGCACTCTAATGGCAGGCGGGT
>JAGVSL010000393.1:0-11650 GCA_022494535.1 Himalopsyche phryganea
CACTGCTGCGCACCAGGTCATCGCACTCTTAAAGCAGGCGGGTGCACTGCGTGTACGCCAGGGTTACCAGTAAGCTTCGCAGGGTGACGACCTTGAGGATCGCCCGCAGCTGTATGGAATAACTTACATACTAAAATGACACAGTGCAAAAATGCCGCCAAAACGCACCACCTGTAAGGCGCACAGTGAGAGCGAGTAGCTAGCTATATATATCTGACGATTCGCTTTTATACAAAGGTCTAACAGCATATCTTATCATAGAGTTTCGCTTCGAGACGAGCGCACACAGCGTCATAAAACAATGCGATATCGTATTCAGCTAAGCAGTTTTGAGAGTGCTTTAGGCCTGCGTAGGCACTGCTGCGCACCTGGTCATCGCACTCTAAGTGCAGGCGGGTGCACTGCGTGTACGCCAGGGTAACCAGTTAGCTTCGCAGGGTGACGACCTTGAGGATCGCCCGCAGCTGTATGGAATAACTTACATACTAAAATGACACAGTGCAAAAATGGCGCCAAAACGCACCACCTGCAAGGCACACAGTGAGAGCGAGTAGCTAGCTATATATGTCTGACGATTCGCTTTTATACAAAGGTCTAACAGCATATCTTATCATAGAGTTTCGCTTCGAGACGAGCGCACACAGCGTCATAAAACAATGCGAAATCGTATGCAGCTAAGCAGTTTTGAGAGTGCTTTAGGCCTGCGTAGGCACTGCTGCGCACCTGGTCATCGCACTCTAAGTGCAGGCGGGTGCACTGCGTGTACGCCAGGGTTATCAGTTAGCTTCGCAGGGTGACAACCTTGAGGATCGCCCGCAGCTGTATGGAATAACTTACATACTAAAATGACACAGTTCGAAAATGGCACCAAAACGCACCGCCTGCAAGGCGCACAGTGAGAGCGAGTAGCTAGCTATATATGTCTGAAGATTCACTTTTGCGCAGGGCTGAAACAGCAGATCACATCATAGAGATTCGCTTCGAGACGAGCGCACACAGCGCGATGTAACCATGCGAAATCGTATGCAGCTAAGCAGTTTTGACAGTGCTTCAGGCCTGCGTAGGCATTGCTGCGCACCTGGTCATCGCGCTCTTAGTGCAGGCGGGTGCACTGCGTGTACGCCAGGGTTACCAGTTAGCTTCGCAGGGTGACGACCTTGAGGATCGCCCGCAGCCGTATGGAATAACTTACATCCTAAAATGACACAGTGCAAAAATGGCGCCAAAACGCACCACCTGTAAGGCGCACAGTGAGAGCGAGTAGCTAGCTATATATGTCTGACGATTCGCTTTTATACAAAGGTCTAACAGCATATCTTATCATAGAGTTTCGCTTCGAGACGAGCGCACACAGCGTCATAAAACAATGCGAAATCGTATGCAGCTAGACAGTTTTGAGAGTGCTTCAGGCCTGCGTAGGCAGTGCTGCGCACCTGGTCATCGCAGTCTAATGGCATGCGGGTGCACTGCGTGTACGCCAGGGTAACCAGTTAGCTTCGCAGGGTGACGACCTTGAGGATCGCCTGCAGCTATATGGAATAACTTACATACTAAAATGACACAGTGCAAAAATGGCGCCAAAACGCACCACCTGCAAGGCGCACAGTGAGAGCGAGTAGCTAGCTTTATATGTCTTACGATTCGCTTATATACAAAGGTCTTACAGCATATCTTATCATAGAGTTTCGCTTCGAGACGAGCGCACACAGCGTCATGTAACAATGCGAAATCGTATGCAGCTATGCAGTTTTGAGAGTGCTTTAGGCCTGCGTAGGCACTGCTGCGCACCTGGTCATCGCACTCTTAGTGCAGGCAGGTGCACTGCGTGTACGCCAGGGTTACCAGTTAGCTTCGCAGGGTGACGACCTAGAGGATCGCCCGCAGCTGTATGGAATAACTTACATACTAAAATGACACAGTGCGAAAATGGCGCCAAAACGCACCACCTGCAAGGCGCACAGTGAGAGCGAGTTATATATGTCTGACGATTCGCTTTTATACAAAGGTCTAACAGCATATCTTATCATAGAGTTTCGCTTCGAGACGAGCGCACACAGCGTCATAAAACAATGCGAAATCGTATTCAGCTAAGCAGTTTTGAGAGTGCTTTAGGCCTGCGAAGGCACTGCTGCGCACCTGGTCATCGCACTCTAAGTGCAGGCGGGTGCACTGCGTGTACGCCAGGGTTACCAGTTAGCTTCGCAGGGTGACGACCTTGAGGATCGCCCGCAGCTGTATGGAATAACTTACATACTAAAATGACACAGTGCGACAATGGCACCAAAACGCACCACCTGCAAGGCGCAAAGTGAGAGCGAGTAGCTAGCTATATATGTTTGAAGATTCACTTTTGCGCAGGGGTGAAACAGCAGATCACATCATAAAGATTCGCTTCGAGACGAGCGCACACAGCGCGATGTAACAATGCGAAATCGTATGCAGCTAAGCAGTTTTGACAGTGCTTCAGGCGTGCAAGAGCACTGCTGCGCACCTGGTCATCGCACTCTAAGTGCAGGCGGGTGCACTGCGTGTACGCCAGGGTTATCAGTTAGCTTCGCAGGGTGACAACCTTGAGGATCGCCCGCAGCTGTATGGAATAACTTACATACTAAAATGACACAGTGCGAAAATGGCACCAAAACGCACCACCTGCAAGGCGCAAAGTGAGAGCGAGTAGCTAGCTATATATGTCTGAAGATTCACTTTTGCGCAGGGGTGAAACAGCAGATCACATCATAGAGTTTCGCTTCGAGACGAGGGCACACAGCGCCATGTAACAATGCGAAATCGTATGCAGCTAGACAGTTTTGAGAGTGCTTCAGGCCTGCGTAGGCTGTGCTGCGCACCTGGTCATCGCACTCTTATGGCAGGCGGGTGCACTGCATGTACGCTAGGGTTACCAGTAAGCTTCGCAGGGTGACGACCTTGAGGATCGCCCGCAGCTGTATGGAATAACTTACATACTAAAATGACACAGTGCGAAAATTGCGCCAAAACGCACCACCTGCAAGGCGCACAGTGAGAGCGAGTAGCTAGCTATATATATCTGACGATTCGCTTTTATACAAAGATTTAACAGCATATCTTATCATAGAGTTTCGCTTCGAGACGAGCGCACACAGCGTCATAAAACAATGCGAAATCGTATTCAGCTAAGCAGTTTTGAGAGTGCTTTAGGCCTGCGTAGGCACTGCTGCGCACCTGGTCATCGCACTCTAAGTGCAGGCGGGTGCACAGCGTGTACGCCAGGGTAACCAGTTAGCTTCGCAGGGTGACGACCTTGAGGATCGCCCGCAGCTGTATGGAATAACTTACATACTAAAATGACACAGTGCAAAAATGGCGCCAAAACGCACCACCTGCAAGGCGCACAGTGAGAGCGAGTAGCTAGCTATATATGTCTGACGATTCGCTTTTATACAAAGGTCTAACAGCATATCTTATCATAGAGTTTCGCTTCGAGACGAGCGCACACAGCGTCATAAAACAATGCGAAATCGTATGCAGCTAGACAGTTTTGAGAGTGCTTCAGGCCTGCGTAGGCAGTGCTGCGCACCTGGTCATCGCAGTCTAATGGCATGCGGGTGCACTGCGTGTACGCCAGGGTAACCAGTTAGCTTCGCAGGGTGACGACCTTGAGGATCGCCTGCAGCTATATGGAATAACTTACATACTAAAATGACACAGTGCAAAAATGGCGCCAAAACGCACCACCTGCAAGGCGCACAGTGAGAGCGAGTAGCTAGCTTTATATGTCTTACGATTCGCTTATATACAAGGTCTTACAGCATATCTTATCATAGAGTTTCGCTTCGAGACGAGCGCACACAGCGTCATGTAACAATGCGAAATCGTATGCAGCTATGCAGTTTTGAGAGTGCTTTAGGCTGCGTAGGCACTGCTGCGCACCTGGTCATCGCACTCTTAAGTGCAGGCGGTGCACTGCGTGTACGCCAGGGTTATAAGTTAGCTTCGCAGAGTGACAACCTTGAGGATCGCCCGCAGCTGTATGGAATAACTTACAAAATAAAATGACACAGTGCGAAAATGGCACCAAAATGCACCACCTGCAAGGCGCACAGTGAGAGCGAGTAGCTAGCTATCTATTCGCTTTTATACAAAGGTCTAACAGCATATCTTATCTGACGATTGCAGCTTTTATTAGGCCTGCGTAGGCAACCTGGTCATCGGTCTAACAGCATATCTTATCAGCGAGTAGCTAGTTTCGCTTTTATACTTCCGAGACGAGTTTCGCACACAGCGTCATAAAACAATGCGAAATCGTATGCAGCTAAGCAGTTTGAGAGTGCTTTAGGCCTGCGTAGGCACTGCTGCGCACCTGGTCATCGCACTCTAAAGCAGGCGGGTGCACTGCGTGTACGCCAGGGTTACCAGTAAGCTTCGCAGGGTGACGACCTTGAGGATCGCCCGCAGCTGTATGGAATAACTTACATACTAAAATGACGCAGTGCGAAAATTGCGCCAAAACGCACCACCTGCAAAGGCGCACAGTGTGAGCGAGTAGCTAGCTATATATATCTGACGATTCGCTTTTATACAAAGGTCTAAGAGCATATCTTATCATTGAGTTTCGCTTCGAGACGAGCGCACACAGCGTCATAAAACAATGCGATATCGTATGCAGCTAAGCAGTTTTGAGAGTGCTTCAGGCCTGCGTAGGCACTGCTGCGCACCTGGTCATCGCACTCTAATGCAGGCGGGTGCACTGCGTGTACGCCAGGGTAACCAGTTAGCTTCGCAGGGTGACGACCTTGAGGATCGCCCGCAGCTGTATGGAATAACTTACATACTAAAATGACACAGTGCGAAAATGGCACCAAAACGCACCACCTGCAAGGCGCACAGTGAGAGCGAGTAGCTAGCTATATATATCTGACGATTCGCTTTTATACAGGGTCTAACAGCATATCTTATCATAGAGTTTCGCTTCGAGACGAGCGCACAAAGCGTCATGAAACAATGCGAAATCGTATGCAGCTAGAGCAGTTTGAGAGTGCTTCAGGCCTGCGTAGGCACTGCTGCGCACCTGGTCATCGCACTCTTAAAGCAGGCAGGGTGCACTGCGTGTACGCCAGGGTAACCAGTTAGCTTCGCAGGGTGACGACCTTGAGGATCGCCCGCAGCTGTATGGAATAACTTACATACTAAAATGACACAGTGCAAAAATGGCGCCAAAATGCACCACCTGCAAGGCGCACAGTGAGAGCGAGGTAGCTAGCTATATATATCTGACGATTCGCTTTTATACAAAGGTCTAACAGCATATCTTATCATAGAGTTTCGCTTCGAGACGAGCGCACACAGCGTCATGTAACAATGCGAAATCGTATGCAGCCTAAGCAGTTTTGAGAGTGCTTTAGGCCTGCGTAGGCACTGCTGCGCACCTGGTCATCACTCTAAGTGCAGGCGGGTGCACTGCGTGTACGCCAGGGTTACCAGTAAGCTTCGCAGGGTGACGACCTTGAGGATCGCCCGCAGCTGTATGGAATAACTTACATACTAAAATGACACAGTGCGAAAATTGGCGCAAAACGCACCACCTGCAAGGCGCACAGTGAGAGCGAGTAGCTAGCTATATATGTCTGACGATTCCCTTTTATACAAAGGTCTAAGAGCATATCTTATCATAGAGTTTCGCTTCGAGACGAGCGCACACAGCGTCATAAAACAATGCGATATCGTATTCAGCTAAGCAGTTTTGAGACAGTGCTTTAGGCCTGCGTGCGTAGGCACTGCTGCGCACCTGGTCATCACTCTAAGTGCAGGCGGGTGCACTGCGTGTACGCCAGGGTAACCAGTTAGCTTCGCAGGGTGACGACCTTGAGGATCGCCCGCAGCTGTATGGAATAACTTACATACTAAAATGACACAGTGCAAAAATGGCGCCAAAACGCACCACCTGCAAGGCGCACAGTGAGAGCGAGTAGCTAGCTATATATGTCTGACGATTCGCTTTTATACAAGGTCTAACAGCATATCTTATCATAGAGTTTCGCTTCGAGACGAGCGCACACAGCGTCATAAAACAATGCGAAATCGTATGCAGCTAAGACAGTTTGAGAGTGCTTTAGGCCTGCGTAGGCACTGCTGCGCACCTGGTCATCGCACTCTAAGTGCAGGCGGGTGCACTGCGTGTACGCCAGGGTAACCAGTTAACTTCGCAGGGTGACGACCTTGAGGATCGCCTGCAGCTATATGGAATAACTTACATACTAAAATGACACAGTGCAAAAATGGCGCCAAAACGCACCACCTGCAAGGCGCACAGTGAGAGCGAGTAGCTAGCTATATATGTCTGACGATTCACTTTTATACAGGGCTCTAACAGCATATCTTATCATAGAGTTTCGCTTCGAGACGAGCGCACACAGCGTCATGTAACAATGCGAAATCGTATGCAGCTAAGCAGTTTTGAGAAGTGCTTTAGGCCTGCGTAGGCATTGCTGCGCACCTGGTCATCGCGCTCTTAGTGCAGGCGGGTGCACTGCGTGTACGCCAGGGTTATCAGTTAGCTTCGCAGGGTGACGACCTTGAGGATCGCCCGCAGCTGTATGGAATAACTTACATACTAAAATGACACAGTGCAAAAATTGCGCCAAAACGCACCACCTGCAAGGCGCACAGTGAGAGCGAGTAGCTAGCTATATATGTCTGACGATTTGCTTTATACAAAGGTCTAACAGCATATCTTATCATAGAGTTTCGCTTCGAGACGAGCGCACACAGCGTCATAAAACAATGCGAAATCGTATGCAGCTAGACAGTTTTGAGAGTGCTTCAGGCCTGCGTAGGCATTGCTGCGCACCTGGTCATCACTCTAATGGCATGCGGGTGCACTGCGTGTACGCCAGGGTTACCAGTTAGCTTCGCAGGGTGACGACCTTGAGGGATCGCCCGCAGCTGTATGGAATAACTTACATACTAAAATGACACAGTGCAAAATGGCGCCAAAACGCACCACCTGCAAGGCGCACAGTGAGAGCGAGTAGCTAGCTATATATGTCTGACGATTCGCTTTTATACAAGGTTTAACAGCATATCTTATCATAGAGTTTCGCTTCGAGACGAAGGCGCACACAGCGTCATAAAACAATGCGAAATCGTATTCAGCTAAGCAGTTTTGAGAGTGCTTTAGGCCTGCGTAGGCACTGCTGCGCACCTGGTCATCGCACTCTAAGTGCAGGCGGGTGCACAGCGTGTACGCCAGGGTAACCAGTTAGCTTCGCAGGGTGACGACCTTGAGGATCGCCCGCAGCTGTATGGAATAACTTACATACTAAAATGACACAGTGCAAAAATGGCGCCAAAACGCACCACCTGCAAGGCGCACAGTGAGAGCGAGTAGCTAGCTATATATGTCTGACGATTCGCTTTTATACAAAGGTCTAACAGCATATCTTATCATAGAGTTTCGCTTCGAGACGAGCGCACACAGCGTCATAAAACAATGCGAAATCGTATGCAGCTAAGCAGTTTTGAGAGTGCTTTAGGCCTGCGTAGGCACTGCTGCGCACCTGGTCATCGCACTCTAAGTGCAGGCGGGTGCACTGCGTGTACGCCAGGGTTACCAGTTAGCTTCGCAGGGTGACGACCTTGAGGATCGCCCGCAGCTGTATGGAATAACTTACATACTAAAATGACACAGTGCAAAATGGCACCAAAACGCACCACCTGCAAGGCGCACAGTGAGAGCGAGTAGCTAGCTATATATGTCTGACGATTCGCTTTTATACAAAGGTCTAACAGCATATCTTATCATAGAGTTTCGCTTCGAGACAAGCGCACACAGCGTCATGTAACAATGCGAAATCGTATGCAGCTAAGCAGTTTTGAGAGTGCTTTAGGCCTGCGTAGGCACTGCTGCGCACCTGGTCATCGCACTCTAATGGCAGGCGGGTGCACTGCGTGTACGCCAGGGTTACCAGTAAGCTTCGCAGGGTGACGACCTTGAGGATCGCCCGCAGCTGTATGGAATAACTTACATACTAAAATGACACAGTGCAAAATGGCGCCAAAACGCACCACCTGCAAGGCGCACAGTGAGAGCGAGTAGCTAGCTAAATATGTCTGACGATTTGCTTTTATACAAAGGTTAAACAGCATATCTTATCATAGAGTTTTGCTTCGAGACGAGCGCACACAGCGTCATGTAACAATGCGAAATCGTATGCAGCTAAGCAGTTTTGAGAGTGCTTTAGGCCTGCGTAGGCACTGCTGCGCACCTGGTCATCGCACTCTAAGTGCAGGCGGGTGCACTGCGTGTACGCCAGGGTTAACCAGTTAGCTTCGCAGGGTGACGACCTTGAGGATCGCCCGCAGCTGTATGGAATAACTTACATACTAAAATGACACAGTGCAAAAATGGCGCCAAAACGCACCACCTGCAAGGCGCACAGTGAGAGCGAGTAGCTAGCTAAATATGTCTGACGATTCGCTTTTATACAAAGGTCTAACAGCATATCTTATCAAGAGTTTCGCTTCGAGACGAGCGCACACAGCGTCATAAAACAATGCGAAATCGTATGCAGCTAAGCAGTTTGAGAGTGCTTTAGGCCTGCGTAGGCACTGCTGCGCACCTGGTCATCGCACTCTAAGTGCAGGCGGGTGCACTGCGTGTACGCCAGGGTTACCAGTTAGCTTCGCAGGGTGACGACCTTGAGGATCGCCCGCAGCTGTATGGAATAACTTACATACTAAAATGACACAGTGCAAAAATGGCGCAAAACGCACCACCTGCAAAGCGCACAGTGAGAGCGAATAGCTAGCTATATATGTCTGACGATTCGCTTTTTATACAAAGGTCTTACAGCATATCTTATCAAAGAGTTTCGCAGAGACGAGCGCACACAGCGTCATAAAACAATGCGAAATCGTATGCAGCTAAGCAGTTTTGAGAGTGCTTCAGGCCTGCGTAGGCACTGCTGCGCACCTGGTCATCGCACTCTAAGTGCAGGCGTGCACTGCGTGTACGCCAGGTTTACCAGTTAGCTTCGCAGGGTGACAACCTTGAGGATCGCCCGCAGCTGTATGGAATAACTTACATACTAAATGACACAGTGCAAAAATGGCGCCAAAACGCACCACCTGTAAGGCGCACAGTGAGAGCGAGTAGCTAGCTATATGTCTGAAGATTCGTTTTGCGCAGGGTGAAACAGCAGATCTTATCATAGAGTTTCGCTTGAGACGAGCGCACACAGCGCCATGTAACAATGCGAAATCGTATGCAGCTAGACAGTTTTGAGAGTGCTTCAGGCCTGCGTAGGCTCTGCTGCGCACCTGGTCATCGCACTCTAATGTGCAGGCGGGTGCACTGCGTGTACGCCAGGGTTACCAGTAAGCTCGCAGGTGACGACCTTGAGGATCGCCCGCAGCCAGGTATGGAATAACTTACATACTAAAATGTGACAGTGCGAAAATTGCGCCAAACGCACCACCTGCAAGGCGCACAGTGAGAGCGAGTAGCTAGCTATATATATCTGACGATTCGCTTTTATACAAAGGTGAAACAACATATCACATCATAGAGTTTCGCTTCGAGACGAGCGCACACAGCGCCATAAAACAATGCGAAATCGTATTCAGGAAACAGTTTTTTGAGAGTGCTTTAGGCCTGCGTAGGCTTAATGGGAGGCGGGTGCACAGCGTGTACGCAGGGTACCAGTAAGCTTCGCAGGGTGACGACCTTGAGGATCGCCCGCAGCTGTATGGAATAACTTACATACTAAAATGACACAGTGCAAAAATTGCGCCAAAACGATCACCTGCAAGGCGCACAGTGAGAGCGAGTAGCTAGCTATATATGTCTGAGATTCCTTTTCACAGGTAACAGCAATCTATCATAGAGTTCGCTTCGAGACGAGCGCACACAGCGTCATAACAATGCGAAATCGTATGCAGCTAAGCAGTTTGACGAGTGCTTGGCCTGCGGTGGCATGCTGCGCACCTGGTCATCGCACTCTAAGTGCAGGCGGTGCACGCGTGTACGCCAGGTACCAGTAAGCTTCGCAGGGTGACGACCTTGAGGATCGCCCGCAGCTGTATGGAATAACTTACATACTAAAAAGACACAGTGCAAAAATGGCGCCAAAACGCACCACCTGCAAGGCGCACAGTGAGAGCGAGTAGCTAGCTATATATGTCTGAAGATTCACTTTTGCGCAGGGGTGAAACAGCAGATCACATCATAGAGTTTCGCTTCGAGACGAGCGCACACAGCGCCATGTAACAATGCGAAATCGTATGCAGCTAGACAGTTTTGAGAGTGCTTCAGGCCTGCGTAGGCTGTGCTGCGCACCTGGTCATCGCACTCTTATGGCAGGCGGGTGCACTGCGTGTACGCTAGGGTTACCAGTAAGCTTCGCAGGGTGACGACCTTGAGGATCGCCCGCAGCTGTATGGAATAACTTACATACTAAAATGACACCGTCGAAAATTGCGCCAAAACGCACCACCTGCAAGGCGCACAGTGAGCGAGTAGCTAGCTATATATATCTGACGATTCGCTTTATACAAGGTTTAACAGCATATCTTATCATAGAGTTTCGCTTCGAGACGAGCGCACACAGCGTCATAAAACAATGCGAAATCGTATTCAGCTAAGCAGTTTTGAGAGTGCTTTAGGCCTGCGTAGGCACTGCTGCGCACCGGTCATCGCACTCTAATAGGCGGGTGCACTGCGTGTACGCCAGGGTTACCAGGGGTTCGCAGGGGGACCCTTGAGGATCGCCCGCAGCTGTATGGAAAAACACATACTAAAATGACACAGTGCAAAAAGGCCAAAACGCACCACCTGTAAGGCGCACAGTGGGGCGAGTAGCTATATATATGTCTGACGATTCGCTTTTTTACAAAAGGGCTAACAGCATATCTTATCAAAAGGCCAGCGGGCCCCACAGCGTCATAAAAAAATGCGAAATCGTATGCAGCTTAGCAGTTTTGAGGGCTTTGGCCTGCCTAGGCACTGCTGCGCACCTGGTCATCGCGCTCTTAGTGCAGGCGGGGCACTGCGTGTACGCCAGGGTTATAAGAGTTCGCAGGGTGACAACCGAGGATCGCCCGCAGCTGTATGGAATAACTTACAAAAAAAAATGACACAGTGCGAAAAAGGCCCAAAACGCACCACCTGCAAGGCGCACAGTGGGGCGAGTAGCTAGCTAAAATGTCTGAAGTTTCCCTTTTTCGCAGGGGGGGAAACAGCAGATCACATCATAGAGTTTCGCTTCGAGACGAGCGCACACAGCGCCATGAACAATGCGAAATCGTATGCAGCGACAGTTTTTAGAGTGCTTCAGGCCTGCGTAGGCGTGCGCCCTGGTCATCGCACTCTTTGGAAGGCGGGTTACTGCGGGACGCTAGGGGTTTTCGATAAACTTCACAGGGTGACGACCTTGAGGATGCCCCCGCGTATGGAATAACCCCTACTAAAATTACACAGTGGGAAAAAGACGCCAAAACGCACCACCTGCAAAGGGCCCAGTAAAGCGGTAGTTTATATATGTCTGACGATTGCTTTTATACAAAAGGGCAAACAACACATCTTATCATAGAGTTTTCCTTGAGACAGGGGCACACAGCGCCATGTAACAATGCGAAATCGTATGCAGACAGTTTTTAGGTGCTTCAGGGCCCG
>JAGVSL010000394.1:0-22553 GCA_022494535.1 Himalopsyche phryganea
ATAGTATGCATCGCTACGCGTCGGAATATATACTTGTTAAGTAGCAGCGATCGTTTTTAATTTTGGATAAATTACCGGTTCGCATCGGTGGGATGGCAAAATTTTTGGGTGTTCGGCTACCGCTGATCGACAAAAAAAGTGAGTATGAAATATTTCACAACAGGGCTCGCTTCTCGCAAACCAATCGATGTTTTCTGATAGTATGCATCGCGCCGCGTCGGGCTATATGCTTGTTTAGTAGCAGCGATCGTTTTGAATTTTTGGAAAAAATACCGGTTCGCATCGGTGGGATGGCAAAATTTTTTGGGTGTTCGGTGACCGCTGATCGACAAAAAAAGTGAGTATGAAATATTTCACAACAGGGCTCGCTTCTCGCAACGCGATCGATGTTTTCTGATAGTATGCATCGCGCCGCGTCGGGCTATATGCTTGTTAAGTGCCTGCGATCGTTTTGAATTTTTGGAAAAAATACCAGTTCGCATCGGTGGGATGGCAAAATTTTTTGGGTGTTCGGCGACCGCTGATCGACAAAAAAAGTGAGTATGAAATATTCCACAACAGGGCTCGCTTCTCGCAAACCAATCGATGTTTTCTGATAGTATGCATCGCAACACGTCGGGCTATATACATGTTAAGTAGCAGCGATCGTTTTTAATTTTTGGAAAAAATACCGGTTCGCATCGGTGGGATGGCAAAATTTTTTGGGTGTTCGGTGACCGCTGATCGACAAAAAAAGTGAGTATGAAATATTTGACAAAAGGGCTCGCTTCTCGCAAAGGAATCGATGTTTTTCTGATGTAATGCATCGCGCCGCGTCGGGCTATATGCTTGTTTAGTAACAGCGATCGTTTTGAATTTTTG
The DNA here is from genome assembly GCA_022494535.1 of Himalopsyche phryganea. Classification (NCBI taxonomy): domain Eukaryota; kingdom Metazoa; phylum Arthropoda; class Insecta; order Trichoptera; family Rhyacophilidae; genus Himalopsyche; species Himalopsyche phryganea. The sequence continues at coordinate 862 of JAGVSL010000394.1, forward strand.
GAAAAAATACCGGTTCGCATCGGTGGGATGGCAAAATTTTTTGGGTGTTCGCCGACCGCTGATCGACAAAAAAAGTGAGTATGAAATTGAGAAGACCCCGGATCGAAGAGAGGCGAGCGGCTGGTTATCCGGAGTCCTGGAAGGGCTGATCTCAGACAAACACCATTTCAGATCCGGTTTAAAAAACTTATTTATTATCCATTCAAGATGCAGTGGTTTCACATTACACAAATATAAAAATCTTAACACATAAAATTGATTCTACATTTACATTTACTTAGCAACTGAATTTACTTTAAGTTTTAATACAAATGACACAACGAATTTAAATTAAATCCAACGCAAATCAAAACACAAAAACAAACAAACAGTTCACATCGTCACATCACTTTCGTCGCGACGAGACCTCGTTCGTCCGACTCGGCAGCTCGTCATCGACTGTCTACAAAAATTCAAAAAAACTCCGTGCCAAGTTGGAGCTACCCTTTTCCGTAAAAATGGACTCGTCCAGCGGCCGAAGCCCGGGGCTTCTTAAATGCCTGACAACAAGAAAGAGCGTTTTCTGCGAATTATTGCTCTTTGCCGCAGGCCGATTTCAGTTCGGGACATTAATGACACTTATACTTAAGAAAAACCAGGGTGTGTCAAACCCCCATACTTCTAGTGTCCATGAACTGAGTTCGGACAGCGTAGCAATAATCACAGAAAAACAAGATACAATATACAATAAAGAACACAAAAAATCAAGTCTTAAAAACACACGCGTGGCAGTCGGTCGTCACACACGAGGCCACAACACAGGTCATGTCGCGATCGGCATCACAACGGGCGGTGGTATAAATTTTCCTACGCCAACAGGCGTCCTGTTCCTATCCCAGGAAGGCATCCGCAGCGTCCTCGCTCGGCGGGGCAGGTGTGTCGGCAGCATCTCCTCTTCACAGGCAGACGGCCTCATCTTCTCCCGAGAAGGCATCCGCAGCATCCTCGCTCGGCGGGGCAGGTGTGTCGGCAGCATCTCCTCTTCACAGGCAGACGGCCTCATCTTCTCCCGAGAAGGCATCCGCAGCATCCTCGCTCGGCGGGGCAGGTGTGTCGGCAGCATCTCCTCTTCACAGGCAGACGGCCTCATCTTCTCCCGAGAAGGCATCCGCAGCATCCTCGCTCGGCAGGGCAGGTGTGTCGGCGGCATCTCCTCTTCACAGGCAGACGGCCTCATCTTCTCCCGAGAAGGCATCCGCAGCGTCCTCGCTCGGCAAGGCAGGTTTATTAGCGTCTTCTCGTCTTAACAGGCAGCTTGGCAGGCAAAACGGCCTCCCGGGTCGCAAATCTACCAGCCACAGTAGGCCTCACTCGTTGAAGACAAAACAGGCACAGCAGGCCTCACAGGTTGCAAATATAACAGGCACAGCGGGCCTCACGGATTACAAACAAACAGCCACAGTAGGCCTCACTGGTTGAAAACACAACAGGCCCAGCAGGCCTCCTAGGTCAGCACGAACGACGTCAAGAGCGGCCAGTCGAGAAATAGGGCTTCGTGAAAAGTAACAGAGGCCAGGCACCTTTCACCGACGACTCCCGCCAGTTTCGCCTTTGAAGCTGGTGTTTCGTAGTAAGACGCCGGGAAGCTGACTGGTTGTCTGGTCCCGATCTTGAAGTCCACCTTCAGGGCAGGGTCCGGATTCTTAGTGTGCGTTCGGCGATTTGAAATTCTTGAAGTTACGTTAAAATTCGGTTGGGCGCCATGAACCACAGTTCAAAGCCACTGCATCTTCAGAGCATGAGTCCTCAGGGGTGAATCCTGAGGTGTCACAAACCATCAATGGCCACTAAGTTGGGCGACAAAATGAGAATTCCCCGGATCGAAGAGAGGCGAGCGGCTGGTTATCCGGAGTCCTGGAAGGGCTGATCTCAGACAAACACCATTTCAGATCCGGTTTAGAACTTATTTATTATCCATTAAAGATGCAGTGGTTTAACATTACACAAATATAAAAATCTTAACACATAAAATTGATTCTACATTTACATTTACTTAGCAACTGAATTTACTTTAAGTTTTAATACAAATGACACAACGAATTTAAATTAAATCCAATGCAAATCAAAACACAAAAACAAACAAACAGTTCACATCGTCACATCACTTTCGTCGCGACGAGACCTCGTTCGTCCGACTCGGCAGCTCGTCATCCACTGTCTACCAAAATTCAAAAAAAACTCCGTGCAAAGTTGGAGCTACCCTTTTCCGTAAAAATGGACTCGTCCAGCGGCCGAAGCCCGGGGGCTTCTTAAACGCCTGACAACAAGAAACAGCGTATTCTGCGAATTATTGCTCTTTGCCGCAGGCCGATTTCAGTTCGGGACACTAATGACACTTATACTTAAGAAAAACCAGGGTGTGTCAAAATATTTCACAACAGGGCTCGCTTCTCGCAACGCGATCGATAGTTTCTGATAGTATGCATCGCAACGCGTCGGGCTATATACTTGATAAGTAGCAGCGATCGTTTTTAATTTTTGGAAAAAATACCGGTTCGCATCGGTGGGATGGCAAAATTTTTTGGGTGTTCGGTGACCGCTGATCGACAAAAAAGTGAGTATGAAATATTTGACAAAGGGCTCGCTTCTCGCAAAAAGGAATCGATGTTTTCTGGTGACCGCTGATCGACAAAAAAAGTGAGTATGAAATATTTCACAACAGGGCTCGCTTCTCGCAACGCAATCGATGTTTTCTGATAGTATGCATCGCGCCGCGTCAGGCTATATGCTTGTTAAGTAGCAACGATCGTTTTGAATTTTTGGAAAAAATACCAGTTCGCATCGGTGGGATGGCAAAATTTTTGGGTGTTCGGCGACCGCTGATCGACAAAAAAGTGAGTATGAAATATTCCACAACAGGGCTCGCTTCTCGCAAACCAATCGATGTTTTCTGATGTAATGCATCGCGCCGCGTCGGGCTATATGCTTGTTTAGTAGCAGCGATCGTTTTGAATTTTTGGAAAAAATACCGGTTCGCATCGTCGGGATGGCAAAAATTTTTGGGTGTTCGGCGACCGCTGATCGACATAAAAAGTGAGTATGAAATATTTCGCAATAGGGATCGCTTCTCGCAAAGGAATCGATGTTTTCTGATGGTATGCATCGCGCCGCGTCGGGATATATGCTTGTTAAGTAGCAGCGATCGTTTTGAATTTTTGGAAAAAACCGGTTCGCATCGGTGGGATGGCAAAATTTTTTGGGCGTTCGGCGACCGCTGATCGACAAAAAAAGTGAGTATAAAATATTTCACAACAGGGCTCGCTTCTCGCAAACCAATCGATGTTTTCTGATGTAATGCATCGCGCCGCGTCGGGCTATATGCTTGTTTAGTAACAGCGATCGTTTTGAATTTTTGGAAAAAATACCGGTTCGCATCAGTGGGATGGCAAAATTTTTTGGGTGTTTGGCGACCGCTGATCGACAAAAAAAGTGAGTATGAAATATTTCACAACAGGGCTCGCTTCTCGCAAACCAATCGATTTTTTCTGATAATATGCATCTTGCCTCGTCGGGCTATATGCTTGTTTAGTAGCAGCGATCGATTTGAATTTTGGAATAAATACCGGTTCGCATCGGTGGGATGGCAAAATTTTTTGGGTGTTCGGCGACCGCTGATCGACAAAAAAAGGGAGTATGAAATATTTGACAACAGGGCTCGCTTTTTGCAAAGCAATCGATGTTTTCTGATAGTTTGCATTGCGCCGCGTCGGGCTATATGCTTGTTTTAGTAGCAGCGATCGTTTTGAATTTTTGGAAAAAATACCGGTTCGCATCGGTGGGATGGCAAAATTTTTGGGTGTTCGGCGACCGCTGATCGACAAAAAAGTGAGTATGAAATATTTGACAACAGGGCTCGCTTCTCGCAAAGCAATCGATGTTTTCTGATAGTTTGCATCGCGCCGCGTCGGGCTATATGCTTGTTTAGTAGCAGCGATCGTTTTGAATTTTGGAAAAAATACCGGTTCGCATCGGTGGGATGGCAAAATTTTTGGGTGTTCGGCGACCGCTGATCGACAAAAAAGTGAGTATGAAATATTTCACAACAGGGCTCGCTTCTCGCAAACCAATCGATGTTTTTCTGATAGTATGCATCTTGCCTCTTCGGGCTATATGCTTTTTTTAGTGGCAGCGATCGTTTTGAATTTTGGAATAAATATACCGGTTCGCATCGGTGGGATGGCAAAATTTTTGGGTGTTCGGCGACCGCTGATCGACAAAAAAGTGAGTATGAAAATTTGACAACAGGGCTCGCTTCTCGCAAAGCTATCGATATTTTCTGATAGTTTGCATTGCGCCGCGTCGAGCTATTTGCTTGTTTAGTAGCAGCGATCGTTTTTAATTTTGGAAAAAATTCCGGTTCGCATCGGTGGGATGGCAAAATTTTTGGGTGTTCGGCGACCGCTGATCGACAAAAAAAAGTGAGTATGAAATATTTCACAATAGGGATCGCTTCTCGCAAAGGAATCGATGTTTTCTGATGGTATGCATCGCGCCGCGTCGGGATATATGCTTGTTTAGTAGCAGCGATCGTTTTTAATTTTTGGAAAAAATACCGGTTCGCATCGGTGGGATGGCAAAATTTTTGGGTGTTCGGCGACCGCTGATCGACAAAAAAGTGAGTATGAAATATTTCACAACAGGGCTCGCTTCTCGCAAACCAATCGATGTTTTCTGATGTAATGCATCGCGCCGCGTCGGGCTATATGCTTGTTTAGTAGCAGCGATCGTTTTGAATTTTTGGAAAAAATACCGGTTCGCATCGGTGGGATGGCAAAATTTTTTGGGTGTTCGGCGACCGCTGATCGACAAAAAAGTGAGTATGAAATATTTCACAACAGGGCTCGCTTCTCGCAAACCAATCGATGTTTTCTGATAGTATGCATCGCGCCGCGTCGGGCTATATGCTTGTTTAGTAGCAGCGATCGTTTTGAAATTTTGGAATAAATACCGGTTCGCATCGGTGGGATGGCAAAATTTTTTGGGTGTTCGGCGACCGCTGATCGACAAAAAAGTGAGTGTATGAAATATTTGACAACAGGGCTCGCTTTTCGCAAACCAATCGATGTTTTCTGATAGTTTGCATTGCGCCGCGTCGGGCTATATGCTTGTTTAGTAGCAGCGATCGTTTTGAATTTTGGAAAAAATACCGGTTCGCATCGGTGGGATGGCAAAATTTTAAGGGTGTTCGGCGACCGCTTGATTGACAAAAAAGTGAGGATGAAATATTTCACAACAGGGCTCGCTTCTCGCAAACCAATCGATGTTTTCTGATAGTATGCATCGCGCCTCTTCGGGCTATATGCTTGTTTAGTAGCAGCGATCGTTTTGAATTTTTGGAATAAATACCGGTTCGCATCGGTGGGATGGCAAAATTTTTGGGTGTTCGGCGACCGCTGATCGACAAAAAAGTGAGTATGAAATATTTCACAACAGGGCTCGCTTCTCGCAAACCAATCGATGTTTTCTGATAGTATGCATCGCGCCGCGTCGGGCTATTTGCTTGTTTAGTAGTAGCAGCGATCGTTTTTAATTTTTGGAAAAAATACCGGTTCGCATCGTCGGGATGGCAAAATTTTTTGGGTGTTCGGCGACCGCTGATCGACAAAAAAAGTGAGTATGAAATATTTCACAACAGGGATCGCTTCTCGCAAACCAATCGATGTTTTCTGATGGCATACATCGCGCCGCGTCGGGCTATATGCTTGTTTAGTAGCAGCGATCGTTTTGAATTTTGGAAAAAATACCGGTTCGCATCGGTGGGATGGCAAAATTTTTTGGGTGTTCGGCGACCGCTGATCGACAAAAAAAGTGAGTATAAAATATTTCACAACAGGGCTCGCTTCTCGCAAACCAATCGATGTTTTCTGATAGTATGCATCGCGCCGCGTCGGGCTATATGCTTGTTTAGTAGCAGCGATCGTTTTTAATTTTTGGATAAAATACCGGTTCGCATCGGTGGGATGGCAAATTTTTGGGTGTGTTCGGCGACCGCTGATCGACAAAAAAGTGAGTATGAAATATTTCACAACAGGGCTCGCTTCTCGCAAACCAATCGATGTTTTCTGATAGTATGCATCGCGCCGCGTCGGGCTATATGCTTGTTTAGTAGCAGCGATCGTTTTGAATTTTGGAAAAAATACCGGTTCGCATCGGTGGGATGGCAAAATTTTTGGGTGTTCGGCGACCGCTGATCGACAAAAAACTGAGTATAAAATATTTCACAACAGGGCTCGCTTCTCGCAAACCAATCGATGTTTTCTGATAGTTTGCATTGCGCCGCGTCGGGCTATATGCTTGTTTAGTAGCAGCGATCGTTTTTAATTTTGGAAAAAATACCGGTTCGCATCGGTGGGATGGCAAAATTTTTGGGTGTTCGGCGACCGCTGATCGACAAAAGTGAGTATAAAATATTTCACAACAGGGCTCGCTTCTCGCAAAGGAATCGATGTTTTCTGATAGTTTGCATCGCGCCGCGTCGGGCTATATGCTTGTTTAGTAGCAGCGATCGTTTTGAATTTTGGAAAAAATACCGGTTCGCATCGGTGGGATGGCAAAATTTTTTGGGTGTTCGGCGACCGCTGATCGACAAAAAAGTGAGTATAAAATATTTCACAACAGGGCTCGCTTCTCGCAAACCAATCGATGTTTTCTGATAGTATGCATCGCGCCGCGTCGGGCTATATGCTTGTTTAGTAGCAGCGATCGTTTTGAATTTTGGAAAAAATACCGGTTCGCATCGGTGGGATGGCAAAATTTTTTGGGTGTTCGGCGACCGCTGATCGACAAAAAAAAGTGAGTATAAAATATTTCACAACAGGGCTCGCTTCTCGCAAAGCAATCGATGTTTTCTGATAGTTTGCATCGCGCCGCGTCGGGCTATATGCTTGTTAGTAGCAGCGATCGTTTTGAATTTTTGGAAAAAATACCGGTTCGCATCGGTGGGATGGCAAAATTTTTTGGGTGTTCGGCGACCGCTGATCGACAAAAAAGTGAGTATAAATATTTCACAACAGGGCTCGCTTCTCGCAAACCAATCGATGTTTTCTGATAGTATGCATCGCGCCGCGTCGGGCTATATGCTTGTTTAGTAGCAGCGATCGTTTTGAATTTTGGAAAAAATACCGGTTCGCATCGGTGGGATGGCAAAATTTTTGGGTGTTCGGCGACCGCTGATCGACAAAAAAGTGAGTATGAAATATTTGACAACAGGGCTCGCTTCTCGCAAAGCAATCGATGTTTTCTGATAGTTTGCATCGCGCCGCGTCGGCTATATGCTTGTTTAGTAGCAGCGATCGTTTTAATTTTTGGAAAAAATACCGGATCGCATCGGTGGATGGCAAAATTTTTGGGTGTTCGGCGACCGCTGATCGACAAAAAAGTGAGTATGAAATATTTGACAACAGGGCTCGCTTCTCGCAAAGCAATCGATGTTTTCTGATAGTTTGCATCGCGCCGCGTCGGGCTATTTGCTTGTTTAGTATTTTTGGAAAAAATACCGGATCGCATCGGTGGGATGGCAAAAATTTTTTGGGTGTTCGGCGACCGCTGATCGACAAAAAAGTGAGTATAAAATATTTCACAACAGGGCTCGCTTCTCGCAAAGCGAATCGATGTTTTCTGATAGTTACGCATCGCGCCGCGTCGGGCTATATGCTTTTAAGTAGCAGCGATCGTTTTGAATTTTGGAAAAAATACCGGTTCGCATCGGTGGGATGGCAAAATTTTTTGGGTGTTCGGCGACCGCTGATCGACAAAAAAGTGAGTATAAAATATTTCACAACAGGGCTCGCTTCTCGCAAAGCAATCGATGTTTTCTGATAGTTTGCATCGCGCCGCGTCGAACTATATGCTTGTTTAGTAGCAGCGATCGTTTTTAATTTTTGGAAAAATACCGGGTTCGCATCGGGTGGGATGGCAAAATTTTTTGGGTGTTCGGCGACCGCTGATCGACAAAAAAGTGAGTATGAAATATTTGACAACAGGGCTCGCTTCTCGCAAAGCAATCGATGTTTTCTGATAGTTTGCATCGCGCCGCGTCGGGCTATATGCTTGTTTAGTAGCAGCGATCGTTTTGAATTTTGGAAAAATACCGGTTCGCATCGGTGGGATGGCAAAATTTTTTGGGTGTTCGGCGACCGCTGATCGACAAAAAAAGTGAGTATAAAATATTTCACAACAGGGCTCGCTTCTCGCAAACCAATCGATGTTTTCTGATAGTATGCATCGCGCCGCGTCGGGATATATGCTTGTTTAGTAGCAGTGATCGTTTTGAATTTTTGGAAAAAATACCGGTTCGCATCGGTGGGATGGCAAAATTTTTGGTTTGAGGACCGCTGATCGACAAAAAAGTGAGTGAGTATAAAATATTTCACAACAGGGCTCGCTTCTCGCAAACAAATCGATGTTTTCTGATAGTATGCATCGCGCCGCGTCGAACAATATGCTTGTTTAGTAGCAGCGATCGTTTGAATTTTTTGGAAAAAATACCGGTTCGCATCGGTGGGATGGCAAAATTTTGGGTGTTCGGCGACCGCTGATCGACAAAAAAAGTGAGTATGAAATATTTGACAACAGGGCTCGCTTCTCGCAAACCAATCGATGTTTTCTGATAGTATGCATCGCCGCGTCGGGCTATATGCTTGTTTAGTAGCAGCGATCGTTTTTAATTTTTGGAAAAAATACCGGATCGCATCGGTGGGATGGCAAAATTTTTGGGTGTTCGGCGACCGCTGATCGACAAAAAAGTGAGTATGAAAATATTTCACAACAGGGCTCGCTTCTCGCAAAACAATCGATGTTTTCTGATTAGTATGCATCGCGCCGCGTCGAACAATATGCTTGTTTAGTAGCAGCGATCGTTTTGAATTTTTTGGAAAAAATACCGGTTCGCATCGGTGGGATGGCAAAATTTTTTGGGTGTTCGGTGACCGCTGATCGACAAAAAAGTGAGTATGAAATATTTGACAACAGGGCTCGCTTCTCGCAAAACCAATCGATGTTTTCTGATAGTATGCATCGCGCCGCGTCGGGCTATATGCTTGTTTAGTAGCGATCGTTTTTAATTTTTGGAAAAAATACCGGTTCGCATCGGTGGGATGGCAAAATTTTTTTGGGTGTTCGGCGACCGCTGATCGACAAAAAAAAGTGAGTATGAAATATTTGACAACAGGGCTCGCTTCTCGCAAACCAATCGATGTTTTCTGATAGTATGCATCTTGCCACGTCGGGCTATATGCTTGTTTTAGTAGCAGCGATCGTTTTTGAATTTTTGGAAAAAATACCGGTTCGCATCGATTGGGATGGCAAAATTTTTTGGGTGTTCGGCGACCGCTGATCGACAAAAAAAGTATGAAATATTTGACAACAGGGCTCGCTTCTCGCAAAACAATCGATGTTTTCTGATAGTTGCATCGCGCCGCGTCGAACAATATGCTTGTTTAGTAGCAGCGATCGTTTTTAATTTTTGGAAAAAATACCGGATCGCATCGGTGGGATGGCAAAATTTTTTGGGTGTTCGGCGACCGCTGATCGACAAAAAAGTGAGTATGAAATATTTGACAACAGGGCTCGCTTCTCGCAAAACAATCGATGTTTTCTGATAGTTTGCATCGCGCCGCGTCAGACAATATGCTTGTTTAGTAGCAGCGATCGTTTTTAATTTTTGGAAAAAATACCGGATCGCATCGGTGGGATGGCAAAATTTTTGGGTGTTCGGCGACCGCTGATCGACAAAAAAAGAGTGAGTATGAAATATTTGACAACAGGGCTCGCTTCTCGCAAAGCAAATCGATGTTTTCTGATAGTTTGCATCGCGCCGCGTCGAACAATATGCTTGTTTAGTAGCAGCGATCGTTTTTAATTTTGGAAAAAATACCGGATCGCATCGGTGGGATGGCAAAATTTTTGGGTGTTCGGCGACCGCTGATCGACAAAAAAGTGAGTATGAAATATTTGACAACAGGGCTCGCTTCTCGCAAACCAATCGATGTTTTCTGATAGTATGCATCGCAACGCGTCGGGCTATATGCTTGTTTAGTAGCAGCGATCGTTTTTAATTTTGGAAAAAATACCGGTTCGCATCGGAGGGATGGCAAAATTTTTTTGGGTGTTCGGCGACCGCTGATCGACAAAAAAGTGAGTATGAAATGTTGACAACAGGGCTCGCTTCTCGCAAACCAATCGATGTTTTCTGATAGTATGCATCGCGCCGCGTCGGGCTATATGCTTTTTAGTAGCAGCGATCGTTTTTAATTTTTGGAAAAAATACCGGTTCGCATCCGGTGGGATGGCAAAATTTTTTTGGGTGTTCGGCGACCGCTGATCGACAAAAAAAAGTGAGTATGAAATATTTGACAACAGGGCTCGCTTCTCGCAAAGCAATCGATGTTTTCTGATAGTTTGCATCGCGCCGTCGAACAATATGCTTGTTTAGTAGCAGCGATCGTTTTTAATTTTTGGAAAAAATACCGGATCGCATCGGTGGGATGGCAAAATTTTTTGGGTGTTCGGCGACCGCTGATCGACAAAAAAGTGAGTATGAAATATTTGACAACAGGGCTCGCTTCTCGCAAAGCAATCGATGTTTTCTGATAGTTTGCATCGCGCCGCGTCGAACAATATGCTTGTTTAGTAGCAGCGATCGTTTTTAATTTTTGGAAAAAATACCGGATCGCATCGGTGGGATGGCAAAATTTTTTGGGTGTTCGGCGACCGCTGATCGACAAAAAAGTGAGTATGAAAATATTTGACAACAGGGCTCGCTTCTCGCAAAGCAATCGATGTTTTCTGATAGTTTGCATCGCATACGCGTCGGGCTATATGCTTGTTTAGTAGCAGCGATCGTTTTTAATTTTTGGAAAAAATACCGGATCGCATCGGTGGGATGGCAAAATTTTTTGGGTGTTCGGCGACCGCTGATCGACAAAAAAAGTGAGTATGAAATATTTGACAACAGGGCTCGCTTCTCGCAAACCAATCGATGTTTTCTGATAGTATGCATCGCGCCGCGTCGAACAATATGCTTGTTTAGTAGCAGCGATCGTTTTTAATTTTTTGGAAAAAATACCGGTTTGCATCGGTGGGATGGCAAAATTTTTTGGGTGTTCGGCGACCGCTGATCGACAAAAAAGTGAGTATGAAATATTTGACAACAGGGCTCGCTTCTCGCAAACCAATCGATGTTTTCTGATAGTATGCATCGCGCCGCGTCGGGCTATATGCTTGTTTAGTAGCAGCGATCGTTTTAATTTTGGAAAAAATACCGGATCGCATCGGTGGGATGGCAAAATTTTTTGGGTGTTCGGCGACCGCTGATCGACAAAAAAAAGTGAGTATGAAATATTTGACAACAGGGCTCGCTTCTCGCAAAGCAATCGATGTTTTCTGATAGTTTGCATCGCGCCGCGTCGAACAATATGCTTGTTTAGTAGCAGCGATCGTTTTTAATTTTGGAAAAAATACCGGTTTGCATCGGTGGGATGGCAAAATTTTTTGGGTGTTCGGCGACCGCTGATCGACAAAAAAAGTGAGAATGAAATATTTGACAACAGGGCTCGCTTCTCGCAAAGCAATCGATGTTTTCTGATAGTTTGCATCGCGCCGCGTCGAACAATATGCTTGTTTAGTAGCAGCGATCGTTTTTAATTTTTGGAAAAAATACCGGATCGCATCGGTGGGATGGCAAAATTTTTTTTGGGTGTTCGGCGACCGCTGATCGACAAAAAAGTGAGTATGAAATATTTGACAACAGGGCTCGCTTCTCGCAAACCAATCGATGTTTTCTGATAGTATGCATAGCAACGCGTCGGGCTATATGCTTGTTTAGTAGCAGCGATCGTTTTTAATTTTTGGAAAAAATACCGGTTTGCATCGGTGGGATTGCAAAATTTTTTGGGTGTTCGGCGACCGCTGATCGACAAAAAAAAAAGTGAGTATGAAATATTTGACAACAGGGCTCGCTTCTCGCAAACCAATCGATGTTTTCTGATAGTATGCATCGCAACGCGTCGGGCTATATGCTTGTTTAGTAGCAGCGATCGTTTTTAATTTTGGAAAAAATACCGGTTTGCATCGGTGGGATTGCAAAATTTTTTGGGTGTTCGGCGACCGCTGATCGACAAAAAAGTGAGTATGAAATATTTGACAACAGGGCTCGCTTCTCGCAAACCAATCGATGTTTTCTGATAGTATGCATCGCGCCGCGTCGGGCTTTATGCTTTTTTAGTAGCAGCGATCGTTTTTAATTTTTGGAAAAAATACCGGATCGCATCGGTGGGATGGCAAAATTTTTTGGGTGTTCGGCGACCGCTGATCAACAAAAAAAGTGAGTATGAAATATTTGACAACAGGGCTCGCTTTTCGCAAAGCAATCGATGTTTTCTGATAGTTTGCATCGCGCCGCGTCGAGCAATATGCTTGTTTAGTAGCAGCGATCGTTTTTAATTTTTGGAAAAAATACCGGTTTGCATCGGTGGGATTGCAAAATTTTTTGGGTGTTCGGCGACCGCTGATCGACAAAAAAAGTGAGTATGAAATATTTGACAACAGGGCTCGCTTCTCGCAAACCAATCGATGTTTTCTGATAGTTTGCATCGCGCCGCGTCGGGTGTAATATGCTTGTTTAGTAGCAGCGATCGTTTTTAATTTTTGGAAAAAATACCGGATCGCATCGTTGGGATGGCAAAATTTTTTGGGTGTTCGGCGACCGCTGATCGACAAAAAAGTGAGTATAAAACATTTGACAACAGGGCTCGCTTCTCGCAAACCAATCGATGTTTTCTGATAGTATGCATCGCAACGCGTCGGGCTATATGCTTGTTTAGTAGCAGCGATCGTTTTTAATTTTTGGAAAAAATACCGGTTTGCATCGGAGGGATTGCAAAATTTTTTGGGTGTTCGGCGACCGCTGATCGACAAAAAAAGTGAGTATGAAATATTTGACAACAGGGCTCGCTTCTCGCAAACCAATCGATGTTTTCTGATAGTATGCATCGCGCCGCGTCGGGCTATATGCTTTTTTAGTAGCAGCGATCGTTTTTAATTTTTGGAAAAAATACCGGATCGCATCGGTGGGATGGCAAAATTTTTTGGGTGTTCGGCGACCGCTGATCAACAAAAAAAGTGAGTATGAAATATTTGACAACAGGGCTCGCTTCTCGCAAAGCAATCGATGTTTTCTGATAGTTTGCATCGCGCCGCGTCGAACAATATGCTTTTTTAGTAGCAGCGATCGTTTTTAATTTTTGGAAAAAATACCGGATCGCATCGGTGGGATGGCAAAATTTTTTGGGTGTTCGGCGACCGCTGATCGACAATAAAAGTGAGTATAAAATATTTGACAACAGGGCTCGCTTCTCGCAAAGCAATCGATGTTTTCTGAGAGTTTGCATTGCGCCGCTTCGAACTATATGCTTGTTTAGTAGCAGCGATCGTTTTTAATTTTTGGAAAAAATACCGGATCGCATCGGTGGGATGGCAAAATTTTTGGGTGTTCGGCGACCGCTGATCGACAAAAAAAGTGAGTATGAAATATTTGACAACAGGGCTCGCTTCTCGCAAAGCAATCGATGTTTTCTGATAGTTTGCATCGCGCCGCGTCGAACAATATGCTTGTTTAGTAGCAGCGATCGTTTTTAATTTTTGGAAAAAATACCGGTTCGCATCGGTGGGATGGCAAAATTTTTTGGGTGTTCGGTGACCGCTGATCGACAAAAAAAGTGAGTATGAAATATTTCACAACAGGGCTCGCTTCTCGCAACGCTATCGATGTTTTCTGATAGTATGCATTGCAACGCGTCGGGCTATATGCTTGTTTAGTAGCAGCGATCGTTTTTAATTTTTGGAAAAAATACCGGTTTGCATCGGTGGGATGGCAAATTTTTTTGGGTGTTCGGCGACCGCTGATCGACAAAAAAAGTGAGTATAAAATATTTCACAACAGGGCTCGCTTCTCGCAAACCAATCGATGTTTTCTGATAGTATGCATCGCAATGCGTCGGGTTATATGCTTGTTTAGTAGCAGCGATCGTTTTTAATTTTTGGAAAAAATACCGGTTTGCATCGGTGGGATGGCAAAATTTTTTGGGTGTTCGGCGACCGCTGATCGAGAGAAAAAGTGAGTATAAAACATTTCAAAACAGGGCTCGCTTCTCGCAAACCAATCGATGTTTTCTGATAGTATGCATCGCGCCGCGTCGGGTTATATGCTTGTTTAGTAGCAGCGATCGTTTTTAATTTTTGGAAAAAATACCGGTTTGCATCGGTGGGATGGCAAAATTTTTTGGGTGTTCGGCGACCGCTGATCGAGAGAAAAAGTGAGTATAAAACATTTCAAAACAGGGCTCGCTTCTCGCAAACCAATCGATGTTTTCTGATAGTATGCATCGCGCCGCGTCGGGCTATATGCTTGTTTAGTAGCAGCGATCGTTTTGAATTTTTGGAAAAAATACCGGTTCACATCGGTGTGATGGCAAAATTTTTTGGGTGTTCGGCGACCGCTGATCGACAAAAAAAGTGAGTGTGAAATATTTGACAACAGGGCTCGCTTCTCGCAAAGCAATTGATGTTTTCTGATAGTTTGCATCGCGCCGCGTCGAACAATATGCTTGTTTAGTAGCAGCGATCGTTTTTAATTTTTGGAAAAAATACCGGATCGCATCGGTGGGATGGCAAAATTTTTTGGGTGTTCGGCGACCGCTGATCGACAAAAAAAGTGAGTATGAAATATTTGACAACAGGGCTCGCTTCTCGCAAACAAATCGATGTTTTCTGATAGTATGCATCGCGCCGCGTCGGGCTATATGCTTGCTTAGTAGCAGCGATCGTTTTTAATTTTTGGAAAAAATACCGGTTCGCATCGGTGGGATGGCAAAATTTTTTGGGTGTTCGGCGACCGCTGATCGACAAAAAAAGTGAGTATGAAATATTTGACAACAGGGCTCGCTTCTCGCAAAGCAATTGATGTTTTCTGATAGTGTGCATCGCGCAGCGTCGGGCTATATGCTTTTTTAGTAGCAGCGATCGTTTTTAATTTTTGGAAAAAATACCGGTTCGCATCGGTGGGATGGCAAAATTTTTTGGGTGTTCGGCGACCGCTGATCGACAAAAAAAGTGAGTATGAAATATTTGACAACATGGCTCGCTTCTCGCAAAGCAATTGATGTTTTCTGATAGTGTGCATCGCGCCGCGTCGGGCTATATGCTTTTTTAGTAGCAGCGGTCGTTTTTAATTTTTGGAAAAAATACCGGTTTGCATCGTAGGAATTGCAAAATTTTTTGGGTGTTCGGCGACCGCTGATCGACAAAAAAAGTGAGTATAAAATATTTCACAACAGGGCTCGCTTCTCGCAAACCAATCGATGTTTTCTGATAGTGTGCATCGCGCCGCGTCGGGCTATATGCTTTTTTAGTAGCAGCGATCGTTTTTAATTTTTGGAAAAAATACCGGATCGCATCGGTGGGATGGCAAAATTTTTTGGGTGTTCGGCGACCGCTGATCGACAAAAAAAGTGAGTATGAAATATTTGACAACAGGGCTCGCTTCTCGCAAAGCAATCGATGTTTTTCTGATAGTTTGCATCGCGCCGCGTCGAACAATATGCTTGTTTAGTAGCAGCGATCGTTTTGAATTTTTGGAAAAAATACCGGATCGCATCGGTGGGATGGCAAAAATTTTTGGGTGTTCGGCGACCGCTGATCGACAAAAAAAGTGAGTATGAAATATTTGACAACAGGGCTCGCTTCTCGCAAAGCAATTGATGTTTTCTGATAGTTTGCATCGCGCCGCGTCGAACAATATGCTTGTTTAGTAGCAGCGATCGTTTATAATTTTGGAAAAAATACCGGATCGCATCGGTGGGATGGCAAAATTTTTGGGTGTTCGGCGACCGCTGATCGACAAAAAAAGTGAGTGTGAAATATTTGACAACAGGGCTCGCTTCTCGCAAAGCAATTGATGTTTTCTGATAGTTTGCATCGCGCCGCGTCGAACAATATGCTTGTTTAGTAGCAGCGATCGTTTTTAATTTTTGGAAAAAATACCGGATCGCATCGGTGGGATGGCAAAATTTTTGGGTGTTCGGCGACCGCTGATCGACAAAAAAGTGAGTATGATATATTTGACAACAGGGCTCGCTTCTCGCAAAACCAATCGATGTTTTCTGATAGTATGCATCTTGCCACGTCGGGCTATATGCTTTTTAGTAGCAGCGATCGTTTTTAATTTTTGGAAAAAATACCGGTTCGCATCGGTGGGATGGCAAAATTTTTGGGTGTTCGGCGACCGCTGATCGACAAAAAAAGTGAGTATGAAATATTTGACAACAGGGCTCGCTTCTCGCAAAGCAATCGATGTTTTCTGAGAGTTTGCATTGCGCCGCTTCGAACTATATGCTTGTTTAGTAGCAGCGATCGTTTTTAATTTTTGGAAAAAATACCGGATCGCATCGGTGGGATGGCAAAATTTTTTGGGTGTTCGGCGACCGCTGATCGACAAAAAAAGTGAGTATGAAATATTTGACAACAGGGCTCGCTTCTCGCAAAGCAATCGATGTTTTCCGATAGTTTGCATCGCGCCGCGTCGAACAATATGCTTGTTTAGTAGCAGCGATCGTTTTTAATTTTTGGAAAAAATACCGGATCGCATCGGTGGGATGGCAAAATTTTTTGGGTGTTCGGCGACCGCTGATCGACAATAAAAGTGAGTATAAAATATTTCACAATAGGGCTCGCTTTTCGCAAAGCAATTGATGTTTTCTGATAGTTTGCATCGCGCCGCGTCGAACAATATGCTTGTTTAGTAGCAGCGATCGTTTTTAATTTTTGGAAAAAATACCGGATCGCATCGGTGGGATGGCAAAATTTTTTGGGTTTTCGGCGACCGCTGATCGCCAAAAAAAGTGAGTGTGAAAAATTTGACAACAGGGCTCGCTTCTCGCAAAGCAATTGATGTTTTCTGATAGTTTGCATCGCGCCGCGTCGAACAATATGCTTGTTTAGTAGCAGCGATCGTTTTTAATTTTTGGAAAAAATACCGGATCGCATCGGTGGGATGGCAAAATTTTTTGGGTGTTCGGCGACCGCTGATCGACAATAAAAGTGAGTATAAAATATTTCACAATAGGGCTCGCTTTTCGCAAGCCAATCGATGTTTTCTGATAGTATGCATCGCGCCGCGTCGGGCTATATGCTTGTTAAGTAGCAGCGATCGTTTTTAATTTTTGGAAAAAATACCGGATCGCATCGGTGGGATGGCAAAATTTTTTGGGTGTTCGGCGACCGCTGATCGACAAAAAAAGTGAGTATGAAATATTTGACAACAGGGCTCGCTTCTCGCAAAGCAATCGATGTTTTCTGATAGTTCGCATCGCGCCGCGTCGAACAATATGCTTGTTGAGTAGCAGCGATCGTTTTTAATTTTTGGAAAAAATACCGGTTCGCATCGGTGGGATGGCAAAATTTTTTGGGTGTTCGGCGACCGTAGATCGACAAAAAAAGTGAGTATGAAATATTTCACATCAGGGCTCGCTTCTCGCAAACCAATCGATGTTTTCTGATAGTATGCATTGCAACGCGTCGGGCTATATGCTTGTTTAGTAGCAGCGATCGTTTTTAATTTTTGGAAAAAATACCGGTTTGCATCGGTGGGATGGCAAAATTTTTTGGGTGTTCGGCGACCGCTGATCGACAAAAAAAGTGAGTATAAAATATTTCACAACAGGGCTCGCTTCTCGCAAACCAATCGATGTTTTCTGATAGTGTGCATCGCGCTGCGTCGGGCTATATGCTTGTTTAGTAGCAGCGATCGTTTTTAATTTTTGGAAAAAATACCGGATCGCATCGGTGGGATGGCAAAATTTTTGGGTGTTCGGCGACCGCTGATCGACAAAAAAAGTGAGTATGAAATATTTGACAACAGGGCTCGCTTCTCGCAAAGCAATTGATGTTTTCTGAGAGTTTGCATCGCGCCGCTTCGAACAATATGCTTGTTTAGTAGCAGCGATCGTTTTTAATTTTTGGAAAAAATACCGGATCGCATCGGTGGGATGGCAAAATTTTTTGGGTGTTCGGCGACCGCTGATCGACAAAAAAAGTGAGTATGAAATATTTGACAACAGGGCTCGCTTCTCGCAAAGCAATTGATGTTTTCTGATAGTTTGCATCGCGCCGCGTCGAACAATATGCTTGTTTAGTAGCAGCGATCGTTTTTAATTTTTGGAAAAAATACCGGATCGCATCGGTGGGATGGCAAAATTTTTTGGGTATTCGGCGACCGCTGATCGACAAAAAAAGTGAGTATGAAATATTTGACAACAGGGCTCGCTTCTCGCAAACAAATCGATGTTTTCTGATAGTATGCATCGCGCCGCGTCGGGCTATATGCTTGCTTAGTAGCAGCGATCGTTTTTAATTTTTGGAAAAAATACCGGAGCGCATCGGTGGGATGGCAAAATTTTTTGGGTGTTCGGCAACCGCTGATCGACAAAAAAAGTGAGTATGAAATATTTGACAACAGGGCTCGCTTCTCGCAATCCAATCGATGTTTTCTGATAGTATGCATCGCAACGCGTCGGGCTATATGCTTGTTTAGTAGCAGCGATCGTTTTTAATTTTTGGAAAAAATACCGGTTTGCATCGTAGGAATTGCAAAATTTTTTGGGTGTTCGGCGACCGCTGATCGACAAAAAAAATGAGTATAAAATATTTCACAACAGGGCTCGCTTCTCGCAAACCAATCGATGTTTTCTGATAGTGTGCATCGCGCCGCGTCGGGCTATATGCTTTTTTAGTAGCAGCGATCGTTTTTAATTTTTGGAAAAAATACCGGATCGCATCGGTGGGATGGCAAAATTTTTTGGGTGTTCGGCGACCGCTGATCGACAAAAAAAGTGAGTATGAAATATTTGACAACAGGGCTCGCTTCTCGCAAAGCAATCGATGTTTTCTGATAGTTTGCATCGCGCCGCGTCGAACAATATGCTTTTTTAGTAGCAGCGATCGTTTTTAATTTTTGGAAAAAATACCGGATCGCATCGGTGGGATGGCAAAATTTTTGGGTGTTCGGCGACCGCTGATCGACAAAAAAGTGAGTATGAAATATTTGACAACAGGGCTCGCTTCTCGCAAAGCAATTGATGTTTTCTGATAGTTTGCATCGCGCCGCGTCGAACAATATGCTTGTTTAGTAGCAGCGATCGTTTTTAATTTTTGGAAAAAATACCGGATCGCATCGGTGGGATGGCAAAATTTTTTGGGTGTTCGGCGACCGCTGATCGTCAAAAAAAGTGAGTGTGAAATATTTGACAACAGGGCTCGCTTCTCGCAACGCAATCGATGTTTTCTGATAGTATGCATTGCAACGCGTCGGGCTATATGCTTGTTTAGTAGCAGCGATCGTTTTTAATTTTTGGAAAAAATACCGGTTTGCATCGTAGGAATTGCAAAATTTTTTGGGTGTTCGGCGACCGCTGATCGACAAAAAAAATGAGTATGAAATATTTCACAACAGGGCTCGCTTCTCGCAAACCAATCGATGTTTTCTGATAGTGTGCATCGCGCCGCGTCGGGCTATATGCTTTTTTAGTAGCAGCGATCGTTTTTAATTTTTGGAAAAAATACCGGATCGCATCGGTGGGATGGCAAAATTTTTTGGACCTTTGAGGACCGCTGATCGAAAAAAAAACTGAGTATAAAATATTTCACAACAGGGCTCGCTTCTCGCAAACAAATCGATGTTTTCTGATAGTATGCATCGCGCCGCGTCAGACAATATGCTTGTTTAGTAGCAGCGATCGTTTTTAATTTTGGAAAAAATACCGGTTCGCATCGGTGGGATGGCAAAATTTTTGGGTGTTCGGCGACCGCTGATCGACAAAAAAAGTGAGTATGAAATATTTGACAACAGGGCTCGCTTCTCGCAAACAAATCGATGTTTTCTGATAGTATGCATCGCGCCGCGTCGGGCTATATGCTTGCTTAGTACCAGCGATCGTTTTTAATTTTTGGAAAAAATACCGGATCGCATCGTTGGGATGGCAAAATTTTTTGGGTGTTCGGCGACCGCTGATCGACAAAAAAGTGAGTATGAAATATTTCACAACAGGGCTCGCTTCTCCCAAACAAATCGATGTTTTCTGATAGTATCCATCGCGCCGCGTCGAACAATATGCTTGTTTAGTAGCAGCGATCGTTTTTAATTTTTGGAAAAAATACCGGTTCGCATCGGTGGGATGGCAAAATTTTTGGGTGTTCGGTGACCGCTGATCGACAAAAAAAGTGAGTATGAAATATTTGACAACAGGGCTCGCTTCTCGCAAACCAATCGATGTTTTCTGATAGTATGCATCGCGCCGCGTCGGGCTATATTCTTGCTTAGTAGCAGCGATCGTTTTTAATTTTTGGAAAAAATACCGGATCGCATCGGTGGGATGGCAAAATTTTTTGGGTGTTCGGCGACCGCTGATCGACAAAAAAAGTGAGTATGAAATATTTGACAACAGGGCTCGCTTCTCGCAAACCAATCGATGTTTTCTGATAGTATACATCTTGCCACGTCGGGCTATATGCTTTTAGTAGCAGCGATCGTTTTTAATTTTTGGAAAAAATACCGGTTCGCATCTTTGGGATGGCAAAAATTTTTGGGTGTTCGGCGACCGCTGACAAAAAAGTGAGTATGAAATATTTGACAATGTGGGGCTCGATTCTCGCAAAGCAATTGATGTTTTCTGATAGTTTGCATCGCGCCGCGTCGAACAATATGGCCCATTTGTAGCAGATCGTTTTTAATTTTGGAAAAAAAACCGGATCCCTCGGTGGGTGGCCAAAATTTTTTTTTTCGGGAAAAGCTGATCGAAAAAAAAGTGATATGATATTTTGACAAAGGGGTCCTTCTCCCCAAAACCCAAACCATTTTTCCGATGTTGCTCCCTTCCCGTCCTATATCTTTTTAATGCAGGGTGTTTTTTAATTTTAAATCCGGTTCCCTCGGGGGGATGGAAAATTTTTTGGGGGGGTTTAAAGCTGATCACAAAAAATGGATGAAATTTTGACCAGGCTCGCTTCTCAAAAACAATCATTTTTTCAAATTTCGCTGTTTTCCCGTTTTTTGTTTATAAAACGCGATCGTTTTTTTTTTGGAAAAAAAAAACCGGATCGCTCGGTGGATTGGAAAAATTTTTTTTCGGGCGACCCTTTTATCAAAAAAAGTGAGTAAAATAATTTTAACAAAAAAGGGTGCTTCTCGCAAAGCAATCATGTTTTCCGATAGTTTGCATCGCGCCGCGTCGAACAATATATGCTTGTTTAGTAGCAGCGATCGTTTTTAATTTTTGGAAAAAATACCGGATCGCATCGGTGGGATGGCAAAATTTTTTGGTGTTCGGCGACCGCTGATCGACAAAAAGTGAGTATAAAATATTTCACAATAGGGCTCGCTTCTCGCAAAAGCAATTGATGTTTTCTGATAGTTGCATCGCGCCGCGTCGAACAATATGCTTGTTTAGTAGCAGCGATCGTTTTTAATTTTTTGGAAAAAATACCGGATCGCATCGGTGGGATGGCAAAATTTTTTGGGTGTTCGGCGACCGCTGATCGCCAAAAAAGTGAGTATGAAAAATTTGACAACAGGGTCGCCCGCAAAACAATTTATGTTTTCTGGG
>JAGVSL010000395.1:0-19315 GCA_022494535.1 Himalopsyche phryganea
ACTCGGCGGACTATTCCCTCTTGACTAATTTACGTTTTCTTTCAGAAACCTACAGGATTGGGCACATTCACACACCCCAAAGTTACATTGAATTCAGATGAATGGTAAAGTAACGCATAGGAGACAAAAAAACAATCATTCATTCATATAAATAAAGTTTAGGAAAGATTATCGAGACCCCGAAGAGACTAAACGAAGACGCCAAATGTGCCGTTTGGAACTCGCGGACACCGACGACGAAGAGAATGTGAAAGTTTTGAAGAAAATGTGTGACACCTGCCTGCATTCCTGCGTACCACACACGCGGCGAGCTCATGAGCGATTCTGCGACCCTTTTGTCGTAGCTTACATAATACTAAAATGCATCCATTTCGCGGAATACAATATTTTTAGTTATGCTTAGTTATTCCATCGTATAGTGGTTTAAGCGACAGTGATGATGAATACGATATATTTATTTCAAAAAAACCAAAAAAAAAGTGAAAGGACGTCGTTTTAAGCTATTGTGAAGATCCTCTTCACCACAGTGCGTGTAAGGCCAGTAAAAAAGTATTATAATATTTTAAAAAAAAATTTGAAATTATTATCTTAAGTGATTTTGTTTTACTGAATTTTTTGTATCTGCAAAATGTCGGGTTTTTGCCAATAACTCAATTTTACTCAATTGCGAGTCAACGAGTTAAGCGAATGCTCCAAATGGGAGGACACGATAACATGTGTGTAACCAAATACCAGAGTCTAAAAAAGACAGCGACGACGAAGAGAATGTGAAAGTTTTGAAGCGTTCCCAGAATGGTTTTTATACAAGACCCGAACCGATATAACCACCAGTCTAGGAAGTCAGGGTCGAACGTCTGTCGCCCGAAACCCTGACGGAGATACTGGAAACGTACAGGTTGGCTAGAATTTATAGTGAATTAGGAAAGATCATCGCGACTTCGAAGAGACTAAACGAAGACCCCAGATGTGCCGTTCCGAACTCATGGACATCGACGATGAAGACAGTCACGAAGTTTGGAAGCGTAAAAAAGAACGATGTTCCGAAAACTTAACGGAGGTGCTGGAAACGTGTAAGTTGGATAGAATTTATAGAGAACTAGTTTGTACCCGGCATACGTTGCAATGCCACTCAAAGAAAGAGTGTTTGTATTTTAGTTCTGTTTAAAGAAGTACTTTTGGATTAGAAAAGTACACGGGCTGGAGTTTTATAAAATAGCCCGGTTTTATCCCGTAGTCTTCAGGCATAGCCAAGCGGGCCGGAGTCACAATATCAGACTTGTTACCAGAACCAGAGCCGTAGCCCAGATTTCTTTTTCTCAGCCCAAAAAAGGACTGATTTATTTAAATACAATAATTCATTTATTGTTTTCAAACAATAAATGTTATTGTTTCCATTTTTTAATATCGGGAACGCATAGAAGACAAACAAACAATCATTTATTTTTAGAAATAAAGATTAGGAAAGATCATTGCGACTCCGACGAGACTAAACGAAGACGCCAAATGTGCCGTTCCGAACTCGGCGGGCTACTCCTTGACTAAATTATGTTTTCTTTCAGAAACCTACAGGGTTGAGCCGATTCGCACACCCCAAAGTTACATTGACTTCAGATGAATGGTGAAGTAACGCATAGGAGACAAACAAACAATCATTCATTCTTATAAATAAAGTTTAGGAAAGATTATCGAGACCCCGAAGAGACTAAACGAAGACGTCAAATGTGCCGTTCGGAACTCGCGGACACCGACGACGAAGAGAATGTGAAAGTTTTGAAGCGTTCCCAGAATGGTTTTTATACAAGACCCGAACCGATATAACCACCAGTCTAGGAAGTCAGGGTCGAACGTCTGTCGCCCGAAACCCTGACGGAGATACTGGAAACGTACAGGTTGGCTAGAATTTATAGTGAATTAGGAAAGATCATCGCGACTTCGAAGAGACTAAACGAAGACCCCAGATGTGCCGTTCCGAACTCATGGACATCGACGATGAAGACAGTCACGAACACGATGTTCCGAAAACTTAACGGAGGTGCTGGAAACGTGTAAGTTGGATAGAATTTATAGAGAACTAGTTTGTACCCGGCATACGTTGCAATGCCACTCAAAGAAAGAGTGTTTGTATTTTAGTTCTGTTTAAAGAAGTACTTTTGGATTAGAAAAGTACACGGGCTGGAGTTTTATAAAATAGCCCGGTTTTATCCCGTAGTCTTCAGGCATAGCCAAGCGGGCCGGAGTCACAATATCAGACTTGTTACCAGAACCAGAGCCGTAGCCCAGATTTCTTTTTCTGAGCCCAAAAAAGGACTGATTTATTTAAATACAATAATTCATTTATTGTTTTCAAATAATAAATTTATTTTTATTTTTAATATCGGGAACGCATAGAAGACAAACAAACAATCATTTATTTTTAGAAATATTTTTTAAAATGCCGTTCCGAACTCGGCGGGCACTAAAAGTTTTCTTTCAGAAAACAAATTGTATCATTTATTTTCAGATGAATGGTGTTTAAAAGTAGACAAACAAACAATCATTCATTCTTATAACTAAAGTTTGCGATTAGAAAGAGACTAAACGAAGACGTCAAATTGCCGTACCGGTTTTACCTTGACTAGAGAATACAGGTGCCGATTCGCACACCCCAAAGTTAAGTCAGATTTGAAGAAGCATAGGAGACAAACAAACAATCATTCAGAATGGATTATATAAACAAGTCAAATGGGCCCGAACTCGACAGCGTTCTAGGAAGTCAGGGTCGAACGTTGTCGCCAGAAACCCTGACGGAGATACTGGAAACGTACAGGTTGGCTAGAATTTATAGTGAATTAGGAAAGATCATCGCGACTTCGAAGAGACTAAACGAAGACCCCAGATGTGCCGTTCCGAACTCATGGACATCGACGATGAAGACAGTCACGAAGTTTGGAAGCGTAAAAAGAACGATGTTCCGAAAACTTAACGGAGGTGCTGGAAACGTGTAAGTTGGATAGAATTTATAGAGAACTAGTTTGTACCCGGCATACGTTGCAAACATAAAGAGTGTTTGTATTTTAGTTCTGTTTAAAAAGTACTTTTGGATTAGAAAAGTACACGGGCTGGAGAACTTCAGGCATAGCCAAGCGGGCCGGAGTCACAATAGACTTGTTACCAGAAAGAGCCCCAGATTTTCTTTTTCCGAGCCCAAAAAGGACTGATTTATTTAAATACAATAATTCATTTATTGTTTTCAAACAATAAATGTTGTTTCCATTTTTAATATCGGGAACGCATAGAAGACAAACAAACAATCATTTATTTTTAGAAATAAAGATTAGGAAAGATCATTGCGACTCCGACGAGAACGCCAAATGTGCCGTTCCGAACTCGGCGGGCTACTCCTTGACTAAATTATGTTTTCTTTCAGAAACCTACAGGGTTGAGCCGATTCGCACACCCCAAAGTTACATTGACTTCAGATGAATGGTGAAGTAACGCATAGGAGACAAACAAACAATCATTCATTCTTATAAACAAAGATTAGGAAAGATTATCGCGACCCCGAAGAGACTAAACGAAGACCCCAAATGTGCCGTTCCGAACTCGGCGGACTATTCCCTCTTGACTAATTTACGTTTTCTTTCAGAAACCTACAGGATTGGGCACATTCTCACACCACAAAGTTACATTGACTTCAGATGAATGGTGAAGTAACGCATAGGAGACAAACAAACAATCATTCATTCTTATAAATAAAGATTAGGAAAGATTATCGCGACTCCGAAGAGACTAAACGAAGACGCCAAATGTGCCGTTCCGAACTCGGCGGACTATTCCCTCTTGACTAATTTACGTTTTCTTTCAGAAACCTACAGGATTGGGCACATTCTCACACCCCAAAGTTACATTGACTTCAGATGAATGGTGAAGTAACGCATAGGAGACAAACAAACAATCATTCATGCTTATAAATAAAGATTAGGAAAGATTATCGCGACCCCGAAGAGACTAAACGAAGACGCCAAATGTGCCGTTCGGAACTCGCGGACACCGACGACGAAGAGAATGTGAAAGTTTTGAAGAAAATGTGTGACACCTGCCTGCATTCCTGCGTAGGACCACCAGTCTAGGAAGTCAGGGTCGAACGTCTGTCGCCCGAAACCCTGACGGAGATACTGGAAACGTACAGGTTGGCTAGAATTTATAGTGAATTAGGAAAGATCATCGCGACTTCGAAGAGACTAAACGAAGACCCCAGATGTGCCGTTCCGAACTCATGGACATCGACGATGAAGACAGTCACGAAGTTTTGAAGCGTAAAAAAGAACGATGTTCCGAAAACTTAACGGAGGTGCTGGAAACGTGTAAGTTGGATAGAATTTATACAGAACTAGTTTGTACCCGGCATACGTTGCAATGCCACTCAAAGAAAGAGTGTTTGTATTTTAGTTCTGTTTAAAGAAGTACTTTTGGATTAGAAAAGTACACGGGCTAGAGTTCTATAATATAACCCGGTTTTATCCCGTAGTCTTCAGGCATAGCCGGGCGGGCCGGACTTGTTACCAGAACCAGAGCCGTAGCCCAGATTTCTATTTCTCAGTCCAAAAATGGACCGGTTTATTAAAACATAGTAATTCATTTATTGTTTGAAAACAATAAATGTTATTGTTTCCATTTTTCAATATCTTTTGTTTTTTCGTCCGGTTAAGCGATATCCCTGGTTTTACATATTTGAATCGTATTTTAATACATATTTTTTTAGATTGCATAATTTTTTTTTTACAGAAACCTTTGCGGTTTTGCGCACAAACACTCACTAAAGTTTCATAGACTTTAGATAAAGAGTAAAGGAATGCATAGAAGACAAACAAACAATCATTCATTTTTATATATAAAGATTAGGAAAGATCATCGCGACTTCGAAGAGACTAAACAAAGACGCCAGATGTGCCGTTCCAAACTCGCGGACACCGATGACGAGGAGAATGCAAAAAATTTGAAGCGTAAAAAAGAACGATGTTCCCAGCAGGGTTTTTATACAAGACCCGAACCGATATTACCACCAGTTTAGGAAGCCAGGGTCGAACGTCTGTGGCCCGATACCCTGACGTTTGATAGAATTTATTGTGAATTAGTGGAGACTTAATGAAGACGCCATATGTGCCGTTCCGAATTTCTCGGGCGACTCCTTCTTGACTAATTTGTTTTCTTTCAACAACCTTCAGGATTGTGCACTGTAGCACACGCCAAAGTTGCATTGACTTCAGATGAATGGTAAAGTAACGCATAGAAGACAAACAAAAAATCATTCATTTTTATATATAAAGATTAGGAACGATCATCGCGACTTCGAAGAGACTGAACGAAGACGCCAGGCGTGATGTTCAAACTCGTCGGGCTCCGCTGCATATTTTCATATTTTGGCCTGCAGTGTTCGCGAAATAGAACTATATATATAATGGGCGAGAAAAAGTTTGCGGTGCACTGGATTAGTGGATAGGCCGACCCGCAAATGTAGTTCTACTAAGCCAAATGCAAAAGACGTCATATGGAACCGTCTTTAATCCATTAAAAAAGGGAAGAGCTGTGCAGGTTCATTCAACCGTTCATTGGACAAATCGCCCACGCTAGCTTAGTGGCGAATAAGGAAATTACCAGACTTTATAAAATATTGGGCGACACGCAAAGAGCCAGTAGACTTCAACCCATATAACCTTTTCGTTTATGTGCATGAATTGATTTTCTGCACAATCAAGTGCATGCCACGTCTTTAGCAGTTGCTCTTAACACAAATGAATGGGAAAGCAGAGGTGCGTTGAGGACGGTAAGTAGCGCCAATTGCATGAATAAATAATCTCACAAACTTTTTCTTCTTTACTTCATTTTCCAACTACCACTCCTAAGTCTGCAGCTATCGTCCACCAGCCACGCTTATCGAACTACCATCGAATTTTTTGTCTCAAAATCAATTACTTTCTTTGTCATTTGATAACAATTTGATACCGTTAAATATTGATTAATCTACGGTGTAATTTTAAACTTTCAACCAAATGTCAACATTGGTTAGCAAATGTCTAAATAACCTTATATAAGCTTCCTCTATCCAAGGCAGAATTAAATGAAAAAATCATATTTCTGGTCATCGATATCAAAAATTAGATCCAAAAGTTATCGGTCGTCGGTCAAAGACTGCCAGATTAAATTATTGTTAATCAAAAATCGCAGTTTCGAAGAAAATAAATACGCGAACACGTCCTTGGTGGAACCGCGGCTTCAGATTCGTAATGTATACAAGTTGCAGTTACGCATTTGCAATCGAGAAATTGATGCTTGCAAAATTGCAAACCAAGATTTGTGGACATGTCTTTAATGGAAAAAGCTACCTTGCCCTCCTCCACCCACCACTGCTATAAGAATATCACGTGATATAGGAAACTTATTTGTTTGGAACCGTTTAATTATCGTCATTTATTACTGATCGTGTTGGAAACGATGTCAAACAATCGTATACCGTCTCGTCCAGATACACCGAGAGTAAACAGACAACCCCCCAGCAATGTTTTGTTCAAACAGACTGCTCAGGAGGGACATCTGTGAAATTTCAGATGAGATTACCCACTAAACTAGAACATAGAATTTGATCAGACCGCTTCCGAATACACAATCAATCAGTTGAATGGATATTTTGCCGAAACTGAGAAGGCAGCCTGCAGTACTTATTATGAAGGATGTCTCGCCTGCCTGATTGCATATGTAAATTACATTTGAGCAGAGTCACATTACGAAAAGTAAAGAAATTTGCCGCAGCCTTCCAAAATGAAAGAGTTTACATTCCGAGGGGACTTAGACAGACCTAGAAATGCCATACGACTCCCGCTCTCCCATTCCACTGAAGATTTTTTTACATGAATAGAATTATAAGATCAATTCATTACATATATAAATGTATATTTATACTCGGTATCAGTGTTTACGTATTTACTTTAATTGGAAACTATTATTGCCACAGATTTTTTTCTTCTGCAAAAGTAATTAGTATTACCACCATCAATTTATAAAATTGTGGGTAACATATCGATTTTATGAAATGTTGTATTATTACCTTTTTGTTTTTGCAACAAAAATTATCGAAATAGAATACGAAATGGATATATTATTTAAAATTGATAGTTTTGAAGATGTTACCCAAGAAAGCAAAACTGTAAAACAACACATAATCAACGAATCTATTGAAAATATTATTCACAACCGGCTAGAAGCTCTATATCAATTGAAAGAGTGAACGATTTGCGCTCTGTCTTACACCCCCGCACCATATAGAAAAGCATAGGGATAAGATAACTCCCGAAGTACACAGCTACCTTGGCTAAATTACTGAGACGTTCCGCCAACACTCAGACCCCTGCACATCCCGGCAGCGGATCAGTGTTCACTCTTCCAGCGGAAGTGTGTGCTCATCACCAGATCTGGACAGCAATCTATTAGGAAAGTCTCCTCACATAAACAGGTTTCTAGCGAGGGAATCTTCCGACGGCAGTGAAAAGGGGGAATCTAAAATTCACGAAGATGATGGCGGGGAGAAGCAAGATGATGGAGGACATATGCTCAAATTTTGACTGCACTTAGAATCAGCATTCAAACCCTTGTCACCCTCTACCCTTGCACCTGCACTTTGTCCCTCCTTGCCCAAGTCAAATAAGAAAAATAAGGCAAATAAATCAATTCCATCCTCCCGAGAGGTGTCGTAATTGAGCCCAGCCTGACGCTGTGCGACCTCAACCACCATAACTACAAGTTTGTGTAAAATATCATGACAAACAGCTAGCTTATTATGGCTGGTTAATATCATTAGCATTTATATATTAGACATTGTAAGCCTAACTCCATGAAAAACGATTTCACACTAGCTCACATCTAGTGATTCGATGCCGGGAAAAAACCTGGGTTTTTACCAGCCTAAAACACCGGTTTCAAACCTGGGAATATACCCGCGTTGGAAAATTGGGAAAACTGCATTTAATATTAATGGCAAAAATTGAAATTGTGTAAATCGCATTAGCCTACGCCCGTCCTTTATTGTGAATATTTTAGGTAAACCGAACTGTGGCTTAAGGCAGATATTCAGATTGAAATCACAAACCGTGGAGATTTAAGATTAAAATGGACCAAATTAGCACCCGACATACAAATTCTTTGCAGTACACATCAATCATAAGCATTATCAAGTTGCAATATTTTCATTAATAAGATAAATTAAAGCAAATTTAAAAATAGCTTTATTGTGTAATAAAAGTATTCACTTGGAGAGCAAAGGAGGAGAATAACATGACACACCGCCGTTTTGTTATATGCCCCGAATCAACGTCGCGATGTCTTTCGCCGCCGTAACTAAGATATTAAAGCTAAGGTAATTCACGGGAACGTAAATTAAGTAAATATCTAACAATTTTACTTAAGTCTTGTCACGATTCGTGATACGGACTGCACTAGCAACCGGATGCGTGGCGTTGAGTTCTCTACCTGAAGCGACACTTTGGAGAGTTACAGCGAGCAACGCCAAATTCCTTAACATGTGTTTCAGGTTTTAGAGTTTTAAAAGGGTTATAAATAATTGCACTTTGTGTTAGGTAGTATTCAGTTGATACACTTGAACTTTTGTTTCGATAGTTTGCACTTTGTGTAAGCTAGTATTCACTTGGTACACTTGAACTTTTATTTCAATAGTTTGCACTTTGTATAAGATAGTATTAACTTAGTACACTCAAACTTTGATTTTAATAGTTTTCACTTCAAAACGGATTCTTTAAACAAAGTACCAAAGACTAATTTTGATAGCTTGACTTTGAAACGGATTATTTTAATTTTGTATGTTATGGACATTGAAATAAATTATATTAACATATTGCATGTCCACTTAGAACCCTGCTTCTTCATAAATACCACTCCTATAATATGCTAATGAATAAATTCTAATGCGTGGAACAAAGACAATACAGGCGGCCTAATATAGAGTTGCGACAAGTAAACTAGTCTAAGGTGAAAAATCGTATGTTGCAAGTAGTAAAGAATAAGTGACATTTCATTACAGCGTTGTGAAACTATCGATTTCAAAGTGTGAGTATTTATATTGAGTGAAAACTATTTTGTCTATGTGATAATATTTTTTCGTATGTGCAACATATTTCTTCAATGTTTTATTTTTAGTGAAATAATTTGTTTTTTGTGGAATGTATTTGTTATAAGTGAAAACTATCTTTACGAAAGTAAATATGATCTAAACAAAAGTGCATTTAATTGCAAGCCGTTTTAAAATCAGCAGTTGCGAAGTGGCTTTCCTAGGAGGAACCACGGCGTGTCGAGTCACGCGTAATTTTTAATTTGCCAATTCCGACTAACCGTGAATCGATCCGCAATTTACTACGATTATACGGCGTAATTAATATGTACCGTAGGTAGATTCAGTGTACTGTATTGTGTAAATCCCATTAGGCTACGCCCGTTGTTTATTGTATTTTGTTCAATGTGTTTTGCCGCGTGTACTCCAGTGATTCTGCTACAGGGCAGTGCTCGTTGACCAGCAGTGACTTCCCCTCTCCGGCGAATATTCAGGCGACCCTGAGTCCGCTCTCTTAGTCGAGCAGTGCACGAGTTTGTGCTTTTGGTCATTGCGCAATAAGTAGATCCATTTAAGGAAGAAATTTGCAGAATTGCTATTGTATTATGTTATCCCGAAAGTAGTGTGGTTTTTTAATAGGCAACTTTGGCTCAGTATTTTTGGGTCCGTTGACCAGTAAAGACGTGTGTCGAGTATCGACACATTCGTAACGTACCGGTGGCGCCCTCGCTGGCGGCCGAGTTAAATTGGTACATCATTACCGCAAAACGACTAACAATAAGTGAATGAATACACCCAGATATAAACGAATATAGAGATGGCAGTAAGAAGAACCCTAATTTTGACGATGATTCGTCCACCGTCTTCTTCGAGTGATCGCATATTCAACACTGCAGATCGCAAGTTACCTGGCCGAAAACTAAATTACGGAAATTTAATGCAGATTTGAGATTATTGATCAATTCTGAAACGCGCAAAAATCAAAGCAAACTTTCAAAATACCTTATAATCGAAATATGAGCAATCGGAATAAACTAGAAGCCGTACTGAAGAGATGACTTATCAAATATGTACTATACAACAAGGAAATTAAATTTTACATCACAGCTGTATTCATAAAATAACTTAAACGGCAGCAGAGGCGCTAATGTCGCAGGATGGAATCCATCAATTGCAAAGTGTTAGATGACATACAAATAGATACACAGTAAAAATAAAACATAACAGGCATAGATGTCGCAGGCGGCAGGATGAAAATGAAGCGGGCTTACGTTATATTCACTTTTGGCAGCAGAAAACGACCCATCCGCAGAACCGCAGGTTACCACAGGTATCCACAGTTCAGTCTAGAAAAAAATAAAACACAACACACCATTAGACTATGATTTCATAATTATACAGGACAGGTTTCCATGATCACACTGATCTGAGAAATTCAATCTTACTTCCATCGAAAGTACAGAAAAAATCTCTGTAACTGACTTCGGGTATAGCTTCCGAAGACGATTGTTAAGTAATCCTGTTATAGGTTTGCACGCTTCGAACTGAGAGCCACAAAAATGTTCAGCTAAGGATAATCATTCTCCCATCACACAACTGCTACAGTTAAAACGGGTGCCAGCCGATTATTGATGACTTTTGATTAATAGAAAAGTGTCCTTTATTTTCTCACAATAAATAAAAAGGTGGAAATGAAAATAGGACTTTATTGTTTTCGGTTTAAATAGATACACCCTCGCCAGCATAAGTCTGTTATATTGAGAGTTTATTGTACTAAATTACATACATTTGGCTCAAGTCAAGATGAAAAACGGACCCTCTGTGAATGCAGCAAATTGTACATTTGTAAAATCAATTTGGCAATATTGTTTCCACGCAAGAGTCAAATCTACAATTAAGAATGAATTTCGATGATTGGTGGTTGCAGACTGCTCCGACATAAACTCTAAAGGACACAATAAATTTAATGTTCGGAAATGGACCTTTTACAAATTGGCTAGCAGTCGGTAGAGACAGGTTATAAATTATTTACGCTCATTCCTCAGACATTTTATCATCAGCATGAATAAATAACAGTGGAGGGGTTAAAAAAAATTTAAAGCGAGAACTCTTCACGAGGAGCAAGTATTATAAGTCCATTTGAGGAGAGGTAGAATCGAAGCCAACTTTAAAGATTTTCTATTTGAAACTGTATCCCGTCAAAAAAGAATTGGAAAATATGCGTGACAACATCATACATTTTAACTTATTGAACAAATATATTCAGCTAGAAACAATAAATTTGCTAGAAAATTTAATTGTTCTAGGACCATATTCGTTCTCAAAGTGGAGAACCGCCAACCTGTCGAGCCTCACGGACTACTTGAATATCTCGCGTACTGCTTGCATTTTTTAAAGCACTTCAAACATGAAACAACGATTATAGAAGTTAATTTTTTATTATGAAATGGTAAAACCGCTTGTTTAATAATAACAAATTACTTGGTGTGATATTTGTCGCTGCATGTTCGAAATAAGTAAACTAATATTTAGATAAGCTTGAAGGCACTGTTGCAATGTCTACAAATTCCTTCCTACGCATCTGATCCTAAAAACGAGGTGCAGTGAGAGCGATTAGCTAACCACTGATCCCATCCAAGCCCATCTATCTATACCTACTCTCTTCAAAAAAGCGAGCTTTAACAACTGAGTAACGAACAGTTCTCGTAGAAAGGCTTCTGTAAAGATGCCTCAGTTATAAAACCATATGCTCCACATTGCAAACGATGGTTAAAAAAAGTATGTTTAATTTACCCAATGCCAGCGATCCTGGTAATATTTTTTTCTGGGTGGTATCTGTGGTGCAGTTGGTAGCGTCGTGGGCTACGGCTACGGATGTCTCTGGTTCAATTCCCGGTGCGGACAGTTCATAAATTAACATTTCAATCGATTTATGAATTTCTGTTCACAGTCTGAGTGTTTGTGTTCTCTAAAACTTCCTCCTCACCCACACACCCAACCATCCTCACGTAGCGAGAGCGATTAGCCAACCACTAGTCACCCTAGCCCTATCCTTCTATCCCTACTCTCTACAGTAAAGAGATGTTGAGCAACTGAGTAACAAACGGTTGTCATTTAAAAATTCTGTTGAGATACCTCCATAAGGAGACCATACGCTCTACACTGGGAGCGGACATGGAAAAGAAATAATGCTCGTTCTTTACCTAAATTAACCTAACGCAAACTAACATTAAGTTATTATGTACTACCTTTCTAAAAATTGGATTACAAAATGAACCAAGTACATATTTTATCAATCGCACATTACCGTTATCCTACACCTGGCAACACACTTAATAGAGAAGAACAGTTATATAGATATATAAGGACGTTTTTGGGAAAATTCCTTGATTTCAAAGTCTGGTCTTTTGATAATTTTGTTGTTTTTTTTGTGTCATGAAATAGATACGTGTGTTGAAAAGCATATTTATCGTAAAATTTTATCATTCTCTCAGAATTTTCAACCATCAAAACCTTGGTTATAAAACTTAGTTAAGTTAAAAGTGCATTTTCAAAACTTACATTTTCTCGACAGATCCAGTGGGCATTCTTGGGAACGGTGTACGTGGGCGCGCAGGTGATGTCAGTCCGAAGGATGATAAAGAAATTCTTCAATATATCGTCGAGGCGTATGACTGCAGTCAGCATTGCAGGCTGTTGACCTCGGGGTGTCATTTCTAAGTGATTACTGAAAAATTGAATCACTTATTTTAAACCAATTGTATGTACTATAGATATTGGCGATGCATATGTCTCATTACGGTTACATCGATAGCTATTCGCCATGCTTGTTCAGCTTCACAATAGCTGTGAATAGGTCCAGGGGAAAATTTGTTTCTACTTCATTATGTAGATTAAAGTAATGTGAAGTACAAAGAAGTAACAAACGCTGCAGGACTTTCAATTCAGGAGTTGGAAATTCAAAGGTATATTCGTATCACTACAGTCCTTGATCTATTTAAAAGGCGATTTTCCATTATTTCAACCATATTGTTTACACAAGTTATAGATTCAGTAATATTTTTGAGTGATACCTTCATGTCAAAATAATCCTTTGAAATTATTAAAATTTTCTTGTTGCATTCTAATCAATCTAGATTTTTTTACAATTATTCTGGGGAAATTACTTTCATTGCAAAATTTCATTAATTTCTGTTGGTAACCATGATTTTTATTAAATAAAATTTTTAAATAAAGATAGCGGTTACAAATTAGGTGTTCATAATGCGTATGTGCATAACAAGGGCTACGAATCCTGGGACTCGGGATCTCGAAATCCGGTAATCAATTAGTCAAAAACAAAAATATAGAAATTCTTTAAATATCAATTCCTAAACTTCAGTATTCATTGTTGATATTTAAAAATAATTCGTAATAAAAAGTCAATACTTCCTGATAAGCTATAATGTGTATCTCGTAGATGATCCAATACAACGGCGCGCAACCAGTTGATCGCAAAGTAAAATGTGATCGAGTTGAAAGAAAAGAAATCCTGGTCTTCAGTCAAATTAATTTGTGATAATCTGTTAATGAAGCGGATAACTGGTAAAAAGTAAAAAGGTACAAATTTTTGTGACATTGTGTGACAGAGAATCCCAGGCAATTTCGCTAGTAAAGTTAATAGACTAACAAAGATTAGAAGTAGTTTTATTTCTACGAATTTTTGTCATATATATATATTTAGTACTTTGAGAATCTCCGTCAAAAAATACAACAAAAAGTAGTCCCGTTTACTGTAATAACAATTAAATATATAACAAGTACAGTACCTAATCTCACTGACGGGTCGATACTGCATATCCAGAAGAACGAGTGGTATAAGAATAGTCGAAGAAGACTCAACATAAGCTCCAACGACAGTCATCCAGGTAACCATTCTTTGTCATCTATGATGGCTGGAAAGACAAATTTAGTGCTTTAAATGAAAATAAATAAAATAGAGTGGAATTATTTTTTGATAAATTAATCGGTAAAGCATCGAGAATGAAAGGTTGGCACGCCTATGCCATGCAGACGGGCATTGCATAAAATTATTAGAGAACTGCACAGAACCATTAATGAATTCAGCGGCATTAATTCCAGAGCCAAAATAATAAAGATGGCGCCTGTTCAGTGTTCCGTCACAAACAAAAGCGATGAGCATGCATAACACAATATTTGGAAGTATTGCACAATATTATTAATTATTAGCAAAGTCAAAAATAATCAAGATGGCTTGTGTTCAGTTTAGCATCACTCAATTAAAGAAAAACAACTCAGATATTAAATACGAGTTTGATTTTAATTAAACTTAAATAGATTGCACAGCTATAATGCAAGTCTATGCCATGCAGACGAGCATAACACAATATTTGGAAGTATTGCACAATATTATTAATTATTAGCACAGTCAAAATAATCAAGATGGCTTGTGTTCAGTTTAGCATCACTCAATTAAAGAAAAAAAACTCAGATATTAAATACGAGTTTGATTTTAATTAAACTTAAATAGATTGCACAGCTATAATGCAAGTCTATGCCATGCAGACCAGCATCGCACAATATTATTAGTTATTTTGGCGTAATGGTGTCGAGATTTTTTCTCACTGAAAAGTTTTTAAATTCACGAATATATAAGCAGGTTTCTCTTAAATGGCTATACAGTATATATAATAAACAAACCTCAAATAATGTCGCAGGCTTCAACATGAGAACGCACAATTCACTAAGTAATTACACCAACTGAATTTAACATTGCACCACATTTCCGAGACTGGACAACGCGTGCGACCTCGAAGACGACACAAATAGGAATGAAAAACTTTAGGGCTTCTGCCATGCAGTCGAGCATAACACAATATTCTGGAAATATTGCACAATATTATTAATTACTACAACAACAAAAATTATCAAGATGGCGTCGGTTCAGTTAAGCATTAAACTAAATTAAAGGAAATAGTTACATATTAAATACGAGTTTGATTTTAATTAAACGTAAATAGATTGCACTGCTATAATATAAGTCTTTGCCATGCAGACGAGCATAACACAATATTTTGGAAATATTGCATAATATTATTAATTATTACAAAATCAAAAGCAATCAAGATGGCGTCGGTTCAGCTAAGCATCACATTAAATTAAAGGAAATGGCTTAAATATTAAATAAGAGTTTGATTTTAATTAAACTTAAATAGATTGCACTGCTATAATGTAAGTCTTTGCCATGCAATCAAGCATAGCACAATATTCTGGAAATATTGCACAATATTATTAATTACTACAAAAACAAAAATTATCAAGATGGCGTCGGTTCAGTTTAGCATTAAACTAAATTAAAGGAAATAGTTACATATTAAATACGAGTTTGATTTTAATTAAACGTAAATAGATTGCACTGCTATAATGTAAGTCTTTGCCATGCAGTCGAGCATAACACAATATTCTGGAAATATTGCACAATATTATTAATTCTTACAAAGTCAAAAATTATCAAGATGGCGTCGGTTCAGTTTAGCATTAAACTAAATTAAAGGAAATAGTTACCTATTAAATACGAGTTTGATTTTATTTAAACGAAAATAGATTGCACTGCTATAATATAAGTCTTTGCCATGCAGACGAGCATAACACAATATTTTGGAAGTATTGCACAATATCATTAATTATTACCACAGTCAAAATAATCAAGATGGCTTGTGTTCAGTTTATCATCACACTCAATTAAAGAAAATAGGTCACATATTTAATACGAATTTGATTTTAATTAAACCACAATAGATTGCACTGCTATAATGTAAGTCTTTGCCATGCAGACGAGCATTACACAATATTTTGGAAGTATTGCACAATATTATTAATTATTACACAGTCAAAAATAATCAAGATGGCGTCTGTTCGATATTCTATCACAAAAAAAAAAGAAATGGCTTTCAAATGAGAAATTAGATTGATTTTTATTAAACCTCAATAGATTGCACTGCTAAAATGCAAGTCTATGCCATGCGACGAGCTTCGCACATTATTATTAATTATTTTGGCGCAATGATGTCGAGATTTTTTCTCACTGAAAAGTTTTTTAAATTCCCGAATATATGAGCAGGTTTCTCTTAAATGGCTATACAGTATATTTAATAAACAAACCTCAAATAATGTCGCTGGCGTCAACATGAAAACCCACAATTCACTAAGTAATTACACCAACTGAATTTAACATTGCACCACATTTCCCGAGACTGGACAACGCGTGCGACCTCGAAGACGACACAAATAGGAATGAAAAACTTTAGGGCTTCTGCCATGCAGTCGAGCATAACACAATATTCTGGAAATATTGCACAATATTATTAATTACTACAAAAACAAAAATTATCAAGATGGCGTCGGTTCAGTTAAGCATTAAACTAAATTAAAGGAAATAGTTCCATATTAAATACGAGTTTGATTTTAATTAAACGTAAATAGATTGCACTGCTATAATGTAAGTCTTTGCCATGCAGACGAGCATAACACAATATTTTGGAAGTATTGCACAATATTATTAATTATTAGCACAGTCAAAATAATCAAGATGGCTTGTGTTCAGTTTAGCATCACACAATTAAAGAAAAAAAATTCAGATATTAAATACGAGTTTGATTTTAATTAAACTTAAATAGATTGTACAGCTATAATGCAAGTCCATACCATGGAGACCAGCATCGCACAATATTATTAGTTATTTTGGCGTAATGGTGTCGAGATTTTTTCTCACTGAAAAGTTTTTTAAATTCACGAATATATAAGCAGGTTTCTCTTAAATGGCTAAACAGTATATATATAATAAACAAACCTCAAATAATGTCGCAGGCGTCAACATGAGAACGCACAATTCACTAAGTAATTACACCAACTGAATTTAACATTGCACCACATTTTCCGAGACTGGACAACGCGTGCGACACACAAATAGGAATGAAAAACTTTAAAGGGGTTCTGCCATGCAGTCGAGCATAACACAATATTCTGGAAATATTGCACAATATTATTAATTACTACAAAGTC
Source organism: Himalopsyche phryganea (assembly GCA_022494535.1). Lineage (NCBI taxonomy): Eukaryota > Metazoa > Arthropoda > Insecta > Trichoptera > Rhyacophilidae > Himalopsyche > Himalopsyche phryganea. The sequence goes on from JAGVSL010000395.1 coordinate 17,156, forward strand.
AAAAGCAATCAAGATGGCGTCGGTTCAGAGCTTGATTTTAATTAAACGTAATTAGATTTCACTGTTATAATGCACGCGTTTGCCATACAGACAAGCATCACAGGCTGCGATATGAAAACGCACAATACAAGTAGTTACACCAACTGAATCTACCATTGCAGATCGCGTTACATGGTTGTTATGTTGTCCGAGAACGGACAAGACGTGTGAACTCGACGACTACACAAACGAGAAGAAAGATTTGCAGGACGGGAGTAATGATTTCTCCGTTACTGTCCTTGTCTCGCTCTGATATATATGTATCGTCCGATAGAACCGCCTATACCTCTTTGTCACTCTTTATATAAAATATCATATATGGATGTGTAACCATATACGCTCTATGATAAAGGAGGTAAAGTGTGGAGCGCAGCTGGTGCTTTTCTACTTTATATAAGTATCAGAGCGAGACAGTAACAGTTTTATATTAAAAGTTATTATATACTCATATATTCCATATCCGTCGACTCCAAACATACGACAGTATTTGTAACTATTTTCAAATTTTAATTTTATGAACTGTCAAGAAGTATTTTCGTTTTGATACAAAAATTATTTATGGATTTATTTCGATTCATCTCATGTACTAATATATTGATATATTGTCAGGTACTACTGAGCTCAACCGTGATAGGTGTTGCCTTACCATAAATATTGTTTCATTAAAATTTCATAAAATTTTCATAAAAAATGCCAATTGAATATTTATGATGGTATATACATATTACATAATATTAAGAATAATGAGCATTATGCAGAGTGACTTTTATAAAAATGCGGTGAAAGTCGAAATGGCCTTAAAAAAGATGACATGGTCCATAACAATTGTGGGGGGTTCTCTATAGCAGTAATCCACAACCTTTTTTTACCCACGGCCTACCTAAGCATTCATAAATATTTCACAGCATACTACAAGCCAAAATATGTAAAGTTTATAAACAAAACTCACAATTTACTAATTTTTTTTTATTGGATGAATTTGAAATAGTGGCTAATATATTTTTTTATAAAAGCCAATTAAACTCTTTTAAGATTTTAAAGCAATCAAACAATTTTTTTTATTTGAAACTACAAATAAAAAAATATTTATTAGGCAGCATTATACTTGGTAGGCGAAATAACCCCAGTTGACTTTTAAATTGAAGTAAATAAAGTATATAAAGAATATAAAGAATTGAAGAATATAAAGTAGAAAAGAACCAGCTGCGCTCCACACTTTACCTCCTTTATCATAGAGCGTATATGGTTACACATACATATATGATATTTTATATAAAGAGTGACAAAGAGGTATAGGCGGTTCTATCGGCCAATACATATATATCAGAGCGAGACAAGGACAGTATCGGAGAAATCGTAACTCCCGTCCTGCAAATCTTTCTTCTTGTTTGTGTAGTCGTCGAGTTCACACGTCTTGTCCGTTCTCGGACAACATAACAACCATGTAACGCGATCTGTAAAGGTAGATTCAGTTGGTGAAACTACTTGTATTGTGCGTTTTCATATCGCAGCCTGTGATGCTTGTCTGTATGGCAAACGCGTGCATTATAACAGTGAAATCTAATTACGTTTAATTAAAATCAAGCTCATATCTCATGTGGAAGCGATTTCCTTTTGTTAAGTATGATGAAATACCGGAACGACGCCATCTTAATTTTTTTTGGTTCTGGGATTCATGCCGCTGGAATAAATAATAATATTGTCCACTACTCTAATAATATTGTGTAGCGCTCTTCTGCATGGCATAAGGGCTAAAATTATGCATTCCTATTTATGCAGCCGTCGAGGTCGGACGCATTGCTTATTGTCGGACTACGTAATGCAATAGTAAATTCAGTTGGTGTAATTAATCAGTGAATTGTGCGTTTTCATCTTGAAGCCTGCAAAATTAAAATCAGACTCGTATTTAATATGTAAGCTATTTCCTTTAATTAAGTGTGATGCTAAACTGAACCGACGCCATCTTGATTATTTTTGACTTTGTAATGATTAATAATATTGTGCAGTACTTCCAAAATACTGTGTTATGCTCGTCTGCATGGCAGAACCGTAAAATTTATTATTCCTATGCTGAAATGAGTCTTGTTTAATAAATCAACAATTCTATTGAAGCCATTTTTT
>JAGVSL010000396.1:0-20025 GCA_022494535.1 Himalopsyche phryganea
TGGCAAAATTTTTGGGTGTTCGGCGACCGCTGATCGACAAAAAAGTGAGTATGAAATATTTCACAACAGGGCTCGCTTCTCGCAAACCAATCGATGTTTTCTGATAGTATGCATCGCGCCGCGTCGGGCTATATGCTTGTTTAGTAGCAGCGATCGTTTGAAATTTTGGAAAAAATACCGGTTCGCATCGGTGGGATGGCAAAATTTTTTGGGTGTTCGAGGACCGCTGATCGACAAAAAAAAGTGAGTATAAAATATTTCACAACAGGGCTCGCTTCTCGCAAACCAATCGATGTTTTCTGATAGTATGCATCGCGCCGCGTCAGGCTATATGCTTGTTTAGTAGCAGCGATCGTTTTGAATTTTGGAAAAAATACCGGTTCGCATCGGTGGGATGGCAAAATTTTTTGGGTGTTCGGCGACCGCTGATCGACAAAAAAAAAGTGAGTATAAAATATTTCACAACAGGGCTCGCTTCTCGCAAACCAATCGATGTTTTCTGATAGTATGCATCGCGCCGCGTCGGGCTATATGCTTGTTTAGTAGCAGCGATCGTTTTGAATTTTGGAAAAAATACCGGTTCGCATCGGTGGGATGGCAAAATTTTTTGGGTGTTCGGCGACCGCTGATCGACAAAAAAGTGAGTATAAAATATTTCACAACAGGGCTCGCTTCTCGCAAACCAATCGATGTTTTCTGATAGTATGCATCGCGCCGCGTCGGGCTATATGCTTGTTTAGTAGCAGCGATCGTTTTGAATTTTTGGAAAAAATACCGGTTCGCATCGGTGGGATGGCAAAATTTTTTGGGTGTTCGGCGACCGCTGATCGACAAAAAAGTGAGTATAAAATATTTCACAACAGGGCTCGCTTCTCGCAAACCAATCGATGTTTTTCTGATAGTATGCATCGCGCCGCGTCGGGCTATATGCTTGTTTAGTAGCAGCGATCGTTTTGAATTTTTGGAAAAAATACCGGTTCGCATCGGTGGGATGGCAAAATTTTTTGGGTGTTCGGCGACCGCTGATCGACAAAAAAAGTGAGTATAAAATATTTCACAACAGGGCTCGCTTCTCGCAAACCAATCGATGTTTTCTGATAGTATGCATCGCGCCGCGTCGGGCTATATGCTTGTTTAGTAGCAGCGATCGTTTTGAATTTTGGAAAAAATACCGGTTCGCATCGGTGGGATGGCAAAATTTTTTGGGTGTTCGGCGACCGCTGATCGACAAAAAAGTGAGTTAAAATATTTCACAACAGGGCTCGCTTCTCGCAAACCAATCGATGTTTTTCTGATAGTATGCATCGCGCCGCGTCGGGCTATATGCTTGTTTAGTAGCAGCGATCGTTTTGAATTTTGGAAAAAATACCGGTTCGCATCGGTGGGATGGCAAAATTTTTTGGGTGTTCGGCGACCTGCTGATCGACAAAAAAGTGAGTATAAAATATTTCACAACAGGGCTCGCTTCTCGCAAACCAATCGATGTTTTCTGATAGTATGCATCGCGCCGCGTCGGGCTATATGCTTGTTTAGTAGCAGCGATCGTTTTGAATTTTTGGAAAAAATACCGGTTCGCATCGGTGGGATGGCAAAATTTTTTGGGTGTTCGGCGACCGCTGATCGACAAAAAAGTGAGTATAAAATATTTCACAACAGGGCTCGCTTCTCGCAAACCAATCGATGTTTTTCTGATAGTATGCATCGCGCCGCGTCGGGCTATATGCTTGTTTAGTAGCAGCGATCGTTTTGAATTTTTGGAAAAAATACCGGTTCGCATCGGTGGGATGGCAAAATTTTTTGGGTGTTCGGCGACCGCTGATCGACAAAAAAAGTGAGTATAAAATATTTCACAACAGGGCTCGCTTCTCGCAAACCAATCGATGTTTTCTGATAGTATGCATCGCGCCGCGTCGGGCTATATGCTTGTTTAGTAGCAGCGATCGTTTTGAATTTTTGGAAAAAATACCGGTTCGCATCGGTGGGATGGCAAAATTTTTGGGTGTTCGGCGACCGCTGATCGACAAAAAAGTGAGTATAAAATATTTCACAACAGGGCTCGCTTCTCGCAAACCAATCGATGTTTTCTGATAGTATGCATCGCGCCGCGTCGGGCTATATGCTTGTTTAGTAGCAGCGATCGTTTTGAATTTTTGGAAAAAATACCGGTTCGCATCGGTGGGATGGCAAAATTTTTGGGTGTTCGGCGACCGCTGATCGACAAAAAAGTGAGTATAAAATATTTCACAACAGGGCTCGCTTCTCGCAAACCAATCGATGTTTTCTGATAGTATGCATCGCGCCGCGTCGGGCTATATGCTTGTTTAGTAGCAGCGATCGTTTTGAATTTTGGAAAAAATACCGGTTCGCATCGGTGGGATGGCAAATTTTTTGGGTGTTCGGCGACCGCTGATCGACAAAAAAGTGAGTATAAAATATTTCACAACAGGGCTCGCTTCTCGCAAACCAATCGATGTTTTCTGATAGTATGCATCGCGCCGCGTCGGGCTATATGCTTGTTTAGTAGCAGCGATCGTTTTGAATTTTGGAAAAAATACCGGTTCGCATCGGTGGGATGGCAAAAATTTTTTGGGTGTTCGGCGACCGCTGATCGACAAAAAAGTGAGTATAAAATATTTCACAACAGGGCTCGCTTCTCGCAAACCAATCGATGTTTTCTGATAGTATGCATCGCGCCGCGTCGGGCTATATGCTTGTTTAGTAGCAGCGATCGTTTTGAATTTTGGAAAAAATACCGGTTCGCATCGGTGGGATGGCAAATTTTTTGGGTGTTCGGCGACCGCTGATCGACAAAAAAGTGAGTATGAAATATTTCACAACAGGGCTCGCTTCTCGCAAACCAATCGATGTTTTCTGATAGTATGCATCGCGCCGCGTCGGGCTATATGCTTGTTTAGTAGCAGCGATCGTTTTGAATTTTGGAAAAAATACCGGTTCGCATCGGTGGGATGGCAAAATTTTTGGGTGTTCGGCGACCGCTGATCGACAAAAAAGTGAGTATAAAATATTTCACAACAGGGCTCGCTTCTCGCAAACCAATCGATGTTTTCTGATAGTATGCATCGCGCCGCCGCGTCGGGCTATATGCTTGTTTAGTAGCAGCGATCGTTTTGAATTTTTGGAAAAAATACCGGTTCGCATCGGTGGGATGGCAAAATTTTTGGGTGTTCGGCGACCGCTGATCGACAAAACAAGTGAGTATAAAATATTTCACAACAGGGCTCGCTTCTCGCAAACCAATCGATGTTTTCTGATAGTATGCATCGCGCCGCGTCGGGCTATATGCTTGTTTAATTGCAGCGATCGTTTTGAATTTTTGGAAAAAATACCGGTTCGCATCGGTGGGATGGCAAAATTTTTTGGGTGTTCGGCGACCGCTGATCGACAAAAAAAGTGAGTATAAAATATTTCACAACAGGGCTCGCTTCTCGCAAACCAATCGATTTTTTCCTATAGTATGCATCGCGCCGCGTCGGGCTATATGCTTGTTTAGTAGCAGCGATCGTTTTGAATTTTGGAAAAAATACCGGTTCGCATCGGTGGGATGGCAAAATTTTTTTGGGTGTTCGGCGACCGCTGATCGACAAAAAAGTGAGTATAAAATATTTCACAACAGGGCTCGCTTCTCGCAAACCGGATCGATGTTTTCTGATAGTATGCATCGCGCCGCGTCGGGCTATATGCTTGTTTAGTAGCAGCGATCGTTTTGAATTTTTGGAAAAAATACCGGTTCGCATCGGTGGGATGGCACAATTATTGGGTGTTCGGCGACCGCTGATCGACAAAAAAGTGAGTATAAAATATTTCACAACAGGGCTCGCTTCTCGCAAACCAATCGATGTTTTCTGATAGTATGCATCGCGCCGCGTCGGGCTATATGCTTGTTTAGTAGCAGCGATCGTTTTGAATTTTTGGAAAAAATACCGGTTCGCATCGGTGGGATGGCAAAATTTTTGGGTGTTCGGCGACCGCTGATCGACAAAAAAGTGAGTATGAAATATTTCACAACAGGGCTCGCTTCTCGCAAACCAATCGATGTTTTTCTGATAGTATGCATCGCGCCGCGTCGGGCTATATGCTTTGTTTAGCAGCGATCGTTTTGAATTTTGGAAAAAATACCGGTTCGCATCGGTGGAATGGCAATTTTTTGGGTGTTCGGCGACCGCTGATCGACAAAAAAGTGAGTATAAAATATTTCACAACAGGGCTCGCTTCTCGCAAACCAATCGATGTTTTCTGATAGTATGCATCGCGCCGCGTCGGGCTATATGCTTGTTTAGTAGCAGCGATCGTTTTGAATTTTGGAAAAAATACCGGTTCGCATCGGTGGGATGGCAAAATTTTTTGGGTGTTCGGCGACCGCTGATCGACAAAAAAGTGAGTATAAAATATTTCACAACAGGGCTCGCTTCTCGCAAACCAATCGATTTTTTCTGATAGTATGCATCGCGCCGCGTCGGGCTATATGCTTGTTTAGTAGCAGCGATCGTTTTGAATTTTGGAAAAAATACCGGTTCGCATCGGTGGAATGGCAAAATTTTTTGGGTGTTCGGCGACCGCTGATCGACAAAAAAGTGAGTATAAAATATTTCACAACAGGGCTCGCTTCTCGCAAACCAATCGATGTTTTCTGATAGTATGCATCGCGCCGCGTCGGGCTATATGCTTGTTTAGTTGCAGCGATCGTTTTTAATTTTTGGAAAAAATACCGGTTCGCATCGGTGGGATGGCAAAAATTTTTTGGGTGTTCGGCGACCGCTGATCGACAAAAAAGTGAGTATGAAATATTTCACAACAGGGCTCGCTTCTCGCAAACAATCGATGTTTTCTGATAGTATGCATCGCGCCGCGTCGGGCTATATGCTTGTTTAGTAGCAGCGATCGTTTTGAATTTTTGGAAAAAATACCGGTTCGCATCGGTGGGATGGCAAATTTTTTGGGTGTTCGGCGACCGCTGATCGACAAAAAAGTGAGTATAAAATATTTCACAACAGGGCTCGCTTCTCGCAAAAACAAATCGATGTTTTCTGATAGTATGCATCGCGCCGCGTCGGGCTATATGCTTGTTTAGTAGCAGCGATCGTTTTGAATTTTTGGAAAAAATACCGGTTCGCATCGGTGGGATGGCAAAATTTTTTGGGTGTTCGGCGACCGCTGATCGACAAAAAAAAGTGAGTATAAAATATTTCACAACAGAGCTCGCTTCTCGCAAACAAATCGGTGTTTTCTGATAGTATGCATCGCGCCGCGTCGGGCTATATGCTTGTTTAGTAGCAGCGATCGTTTTGAATTTTGGAAAAAATACCGGTTCGCATCGGTGGGATGGCAAAAATTTATTGGGTGTTCGGCGACCGCTGATCGACAAAAAAGTGAGTATGAAATATTTCACAACAGGGCTCGCTTCTCGCAAACCAATCGATGTTTTCTGATAGTATGCATCGCGCCGCGTCGGGCTATATCTTGCTTAGTAGCAGCGATCGTTTTGAATTTTTGGAAAAAATACCGGTTCGCATCGGTGAAATGGCAAAATTTTTGGGTGTTCGAGGACCGCTGACTCGACAAAAAAAAGTGAGTATAAAATATTTCACAACAGGGCTCGCTTCTCGCAAACCAATCGATGTTTTCTGATAGTATGCATCGCGCCGCGTCGGGCTATATGCTTGTTTAGTAGCAGCGATCGTTTTGAATTTTTGGAAAAAATACCGGTTCGCATCGGTGGAATGGCAATTTTTTGGGTGTTCGGCGACCGCTGATCGACAAAAAAGTGAGTATAAAATATTTCACAACAGGGCTCGCTTCTCGCAAACCAATCGATGTTTTCTGATAGTATGCATCGCGCCGCGTCGGGCTATATGCTTGTTTAGTAGCAGCGATCGTTTTGAATTTTGGAAAAAATACCGGTTCGCATCGGTGGGATGGCAAAATTTTTGGGTGTTCGGCGACCGCTGATCGACAAAAAAGTGAGTATGAAATATTTCACAACATGCTCGCTTCTCGCAAACCAATCGATGTTTTCTGATAGTATGCATCGCGCCGCGTCGGGCTATATGCTTGTTTAGTAGCAGCGATCGTTTTGAATTTTGGAAAAAATACCGGTTCGCATCGGTGGGATGGCAAAATTTTTAGGGTGTTCGGCGACCGCTGATCGACAAAAAAGTGAGTATGAAATATTCACAACAGGGCTCGCTTCTCGCAAACCAATCGATGTTTTCTGATAGTATGCATCGCGCCGCGTCGGGCTATATGCTTGTTTAGTAGCAGCGATCGTTTTGAATTTTGGAAAAAATACCGGTTCGCATCGGTGGGATGGCAAAATTTTTTGGGTGTTCGGCGACCGCTGATCGACAAAAAAGTGAGTATAAAATATTTCACAACAGGGCTCGCTTCTCGCAAACCAATCGATGTTTTCTGATAGTATGCATCGCGCCGCGTCGGGCTATATGCTTGTTTAGTAGCAGCGATCGTTTTGAATTTTTGGAAAAAATACCGGTTCGCATCGGTGAGGAATGGCAAAATTTTTTGGGTGTTCGGCGACCGCTGATCGACAAAACAAGTGAGTATAAAATATTTCACAACAGGGCTCGCTTCTCGCAAACCAATCGATGTTTTCTGATAGTATGCATCGCGCCGCGTCGGGCTATATGCTTGTTTAGTTGCAGCGATCGTTTTGAATTTTTGGAAAAAATACCGGTTCGCATCGGTGGGATGGCAAAATTTTTTGGGTGTTCGGCGACCGCTGATCGACAAAAAAAGTGAGTATAAAATATTTCACAACAGGGCTCGCTTCTCGCAAACCAATCGATGTTTTCTGATAGTATGCATCGCGCCGCGTCGGGCTATATGCTTGTTTAGTAGCAGCGATCGTTTTGAATTTTGGAAAAAATACCGGTTCGCATCGGTGGGATGGCAAAATGTTTTTGGGTGTTCGGCGACCGCTGATCGACAAAAAAGTGAGTATAAAATATTTCACAACAGGGCTCGCTTCTCGCAAACCAATCGATGTTTTTCTGATTCGCAAACCAATCGATGTTTTCTGATAGTATGCATCGCGCCGCGTCGGGCTATATGCTTGTTTAGTTGCAGCGATTCGTTTTGAATTCTTGGAAAAATACCGGTTCGCATCGGTGGGATGGCAAAATTTTTTTTGGACCGCTGTATAAAATATTTCACAACGGGGGCTCGCTTCTCGCAAACCAATCGATTTTTTCTGATAGTATGCATCGACCTATATGCTTGTTTAGTAGCAGCGATCGTTTTGAATTTTGAAAAAAAATACCGGTTCGCCATCGGTGGGATGGCAATAAAATATTCGAGGACCGCTGATCGACAAAAAAGTGAGTATAAAATATTTCACAACAATCGATGTTTTCTGATATCGGGTATGCAGTCATCGCGCCGCGTCGGGCTATATGCTTGTTTAGTAGCAGCGATCGTTTTGAATTTTTGGAAAAAATACCGGTTCGCATCGGTGGGATGGCAAAATTTTTTGGGTGTTTCGGCGACCGCTGATCGACAAAAAAGTGAGTATAAAATATTTCGTTTTTTTGAGGGCTCGCTATGCTCGCAAACAAATCGATGTTTTCTGATAGTATGCATCGCGCCGCGTCGGGCAATATGCTTGTTTAGTAGCAGCGATCGTTTTGAATTTTTGGAAAAAATACCGGTTCGCATCGGTGGGATGGCAAAATTTTTGGGTGTTCGGCGACCGCTGATCGACAAAAAAGTGAGTATAAAATATTTCACAACAGGGCTCGCTTCTCGCAAACCAATCGATGTTTTCTGATAGTATGCATCGCGCCGCGTCGGGCTATATGCTTGTTTAGTAGCAGCGATCGTTTTGAATTTTGGAAAAAATACCGGTTCGCATCGGTGGAATGGCAAAATTTTTGGGTGTTCGGCGACCGCTGAGCGACAAAAGCGATCGTTTAAGTTTTTGGAAAAAAATCTGTGGAATGGCAAAATATTTTCACGACAGGGCTCGCTTCTCGCAAACCAATCGATGTTTTCTGATGGTATGCATCGCGCCGCGTCGGGCTATATGCTTGTTTAGTAGCAGCGATCGTTTTGAATTTTGGAAAAAATACCGGTTCGCATCGGTGGGATGGCAAAATTTTTGGGTGTTCGAGGACCGCTGATCGACAAAAAAAAGTGAGTATAAAATATTTCACAACAGGGCTCGCTTCTCGCAAACCAATCGATGTTTTCTGATAGTATGCATCGCGCCGCGTCGGGCTATATGCTTGTTTAGTAGCAGCGATCGTTTTTGAATTTTGGAAAAATACCGGTTCGCATCGGTGGAATGGCAAAATTTTTTGGGTGTTCGAGGACCGCTGATCGACAAAAAAGTGAGTATAAAATATTTCACAACAGGGCTCGCTTCTCGCAAACCAATCGATGTTTTTCTGATAGTATGCATCGCGCCGCGTCGGGCTATATGCTTGTTTAGTAGCAGCGATCGTTTTGAATTTTTGGAAAAAATACCGGTTCGCATCGGTGGGATGGCAAAATTTTTTGGGTGTTCGGCGACCGCTGATCGACAAAAAAGTGAGTATAAAAATATTTCACAACATGCTCGCTTCTCGCAAACCAATCGATGTTTTCTGATAGTATGCATCGCGCCGCGTCGGGCTATATGCTTGTTTAGTAGCAGCGATCGTTTTGAATTTTGGAAAAATACCGGTTCGCATCGGTGGGATGGCAAAATTTTTGGGTGTTCGGCGACCGCTGATCGACAAAAAAGTGAGTATGAAATATTTCACAATAGGGCTCGCTTCTCGCAAACCAATCGATGTTTTCTGATAGTATGCATCGCGCCGCGTCGGGCTATATGCTTGTTTAGTAGCAGCGATCGTTTCTGAATTTTGGAAAAAATACCGGTTCGCATCGGTGGGATGGCAAAATTTTTGGGTGTTCGGCGACCGCTGATCGACAAAAAAAAAGTGAGTATAAAATATTTCACAACAGGGCTCGCTTCTTCGCAAACCAATCGATGTTTTCTGATAGTGCATCGCGCCGCGTCGGGCTATATGCTTGTTTAGTAGCAGCGATCGTTTTGAATTTTGGAAAAAAAGCTACCGGTTCGCATCGGTGGAATGGCAAAATCTTTTGGGTGTTCGGCGACCGCTGATCGACAAAAAAGTGAGTATAAAATATTTCACAACAGGGCTCGCTTCTCGCAAACCAATCGATGTTTTCTGATAGTATGCATCGCGCGCCGCGTCGGGCTATATGCTTGTTTAGTAGCAGCGATCGTTTTGAATTTTGGAAAAAATACCGGTTCGCATCGGTAGGATGGCAAATTTTTTTGGGTGTTCGGCGACCGCTGATCGAATGAGTATAAAATATTTTGGATGTTCGAGGAACGCTGTTTTCTGATAGCAAATCGCCGCGTTATATGATAGTTTAGTAGCAGCGATAGTTTTGAATTTTGGAAACCAATCGATGTTTTCGCATCGCGCCGCGTCGGGCTATATGCTTGTTTTTGCGATCGTTTTGTATTTTGGAAAAAATACCGGCTGCATCGGTGGGATGGAAAATTTTTTTGGGTGTTCGGCGACCGCTGATCGACAAAAAAGTGAGTATAAAATATTTCACAACAGGGCTCGCTTCTCGCAAACCAATCGATGATTTCTGATAGTATGCATCGCGCCGCGTCGGGCTATATGCTTGTTTAGTAGCAGCGATCGTTTGAATTTTTGGAAAAAATACCGGTTCGCATCGGTGGAATGGCAAAATTTTTTGGGTGTTCGAGGACCGCTGATCGACAAAAAAAGTGAGTATAAAATATTTCACAACAAGCCTCGCTTCTCGCAAACCAATCGATGTTTTCTGATAGTATGCATCGCGCCGCGTCGGGCTATATGCTTGTTTAGTAGCAGCGATCGTTTTGAATTTTGGAAAAAATACCGGTTCGCATCGGTGGGATGGCAAAATTTTTTGGGTGTTCGGCGACCGCTGATCGACAAAAAAAGTGAGTATAAAATATTTCACAACAGGGCTCGCTTCTCGCAAACAAATCGATGTTTTCTGATAGTATGCATCGCGCCGCGTCGGGCTACATGCTTGTTTAGTAGCAGCGATCGTTTTGAATTTTGGAAAAAATACCGGTTCGCATCGGTGGAATAGCAAAATTTTTGGGTGTTCGAGGACCGCTGATCGACAAAAAAGTGAGTATGAAATATTTCACAACAGGGCTCGCTTCTCGCAAACCAATCGATGTTTTCTGATAGTATGCATCGCACCGCGTCGGGCTATATGCTTGTTTAGTTGCAGCGATTGTTTTGAATTTTTTGGAAAAAATACCGGTTCGCATCGGTGGAATGGCAAAATTTTTGGGTGTTCGGCGACCGCTGATCGACAAAAAAGTGAGTATAAAATATTTCACGACAGGGCTCGCTTCTCGCAAACCAATCGATGTTTTCTGATAGTATGCATCGCGCCGCGTCGGGCTATATGCTTGTTTAGTAGCAGCGATCGTTTTGAATTTTGGAAAAAATACCGGTTCGCATCGGTGGGATGGCAAAATTTTTGGGTGTTCGAGACCGCTGATCGACAAAAAAGTGAGTATAAAATATTTCACAACAGGGCTCGCTTCTCGCAAACCAATCGATGTTTTCTGATAGTATGCATCGCGCCGCGTCGGGCTATATGCTTGTTTAGTAGCAGCGATCGTTTTGAATTTTTGGAAAAAATACCGAATCTGCATCGGTGGGATGGCAAAATTTTTTGGGTGTTCGGCGACCGCTGATCGACAAAAAAGTGAGTATAAAATATTTCACAACAGGGCTCGCTTCTCGCAAACCAATCGATGTTTTCTGATAGTATGCATCGCGCCGCGTCGGGCTATATGCTTGTTTAGTAGCAGCGATCGTTTTGGATTTTTTGGAAAAAATACCGGTTCGCATCGGTGGGATGGCAAAATTTTTTGGGTGTTCGGCGACCGCTGATCGACAAAAAAGTGAGTATGAAATATTTCACAACAGGGCTCGCTTCTCGCAAACCAATCGATGTTTTCTGATAGTATGCATCGCGCCGCGTCGGGCTATATGCTTGTTTAGTAGCAGCGATCGTTTTGAATTTTGGAAAAAATACCGGTTCGCATCGGTGGGATGGCAAAATTTTTTGGGTGTTCGGCGACCGCTGATCGACAAAAAAGTGAGTATAAAATATTTCACAACAGGGCTCGCTTCTCGCAAACCAATCGATGTTTTCTGATAGTATGCATCGCGCCGCGTCGGGCTATATGCTTGTTTAGTAGCAGCGATCGTTTTGAATTTTTGGAAAAAATACCGGTTCGCATCGGTGGGATGGCAAAATTTTTGGGTGTTCGGCGACCGCTGATCGACAAAAAAGTGAGTATAAAATATTTCACAACAGGGCTCGCTTCTCGCAAACCAATCGATGTTTTCTGATAGTATGCATCGCGCCGCGTCGGGCTATATGCTTGTTTAGTAGCAGCGATCGTTTTGAATTTTTGGAAAAAATACCGGTTCGCATCGGTGGAATGGCAAAATTTTTTGGGTGTTCGAGGACCGCTGATCGACAAAAAAGTGAGTATGAAATATTTCACAACAGGGCTCGCTTCTCGCAAACCAATCGATGTTTTCTGATAGTATGCATCGCAACGCGTCGGGCTATATGCTTGTTTAGTAGCAGCGATCGTTTTGAATTTTGGAAAAAATACCGGTTCGCATCGGTGGAATGGCAAAATTTTTGGGTGTTCGAGGACCGCTGATCGACAAAAAAGTGAGTATAAAATATTTCACAACAGGGCTCGCTTCTCGCAAACCAATCGATGTTTTCTGATAGTATGCATCGCGCCGCGTCGGGCTATATGCTTGTTTAGTAGCAGCGATCGTTTTGAATTTTGGAAAAAATACCGGTTCGCATCGGTGGGATGGCAAAATTTTTTGGGTGTTCGGCGACCGCTGATCGACATAAAAAAGTGAGTATAAAATATTTCACAACAGGGCTCGCTTCTCGCAAACCAATCGATGTTTTCTGATAGTATGCATCGCGCCGCGTCGGGCTATATGCTTGTTTAGTAGCAGCGATCGTTTCTAATTTTTGGAAAAAATACCGGTTCGCATCGGTGGAATGGCAAAATTTTTGGGTGTTCGAGGACCGCTGATCGACAAAAAAGTGAGTATGAAATATTTCACAACAGGGCTCGCTTCTCGCAAACCAATCGATGTTTTCTGATAGTATGCATCGCAACGCGTCGGGCTATATGCTTGTTTAGTAGCAGCGATCGTTTTTAATTTTTGGAAAAAATACCGGTTCGCATCGGTGGGATGGCAAAATTTTTTGGGTGTTCGGCGACCGCTGATCGACAAAAAAAGTGAGTATTAAATATTTCACAACAGGGCTCGCTTCTCGCAAACCAATCGATGTTTTCTGATAGTATGCATCGCGCCGCGTCGGGCTATATGCTTGTTTAATAGCAGCGATCGTTTCTAATTTTTGGAAAAAATACCGGTTCGCATCGGTGGGATGGCAGAATTTTTTGGGTGTTCGGGGACCGCTGATCGACAAAAAAAGTGAGTATGAAATATTTCACAACAGGGCTCGCTTCTCGCAAACAAATCGATGTTTTCTGATAGTCTGCATCGCGCCGCGTCGGGCAATATGCTTGTTTAGTAGCAGCGATCGTTTTGAATTTTTGGAAAAAATACCGGTTCGCATCGGTGGAATGGCAAAATTTTTTGGGTGTTCGAGGACCGCTGATCGACAAAAAAAAGTGAGTTTGAAATATTTCACAACAGGGCTCGCTTCTCGCAAACCAATCGATGTTTTCTTATAGAATGCATCGCAACGCGTCGGGCTATATGCTTGTTTAGTTGCAGCGATCGTTTTGAATTTTTGGAAAAAATACCGGTTCGCATCGGTGGAATGGCAAAATTTTTTGGGTGTTCGAGGACCGCTGATCGACAAAAAAAGTGAGTATGAAATATTTCACAACAGGGCTCGCTTCTCGCAAACCAATCGATGTTTTCTGATAGTATGCATCGCGCCGCGTCGGGCTATATGCTTGTTTAGTAGCAGCGATCGTTTTGAATTTTTGGAAAAAATACCGGATCGCATCGGTGGGATGGCCTTATTTTTTGGGTGTTCGGCGACCGCTGATCGACAAAAAAAGTGAGTATAAAATATTTCACAACAGGGCTCGCTTCTCGCAAACCAATCGATGTTTTCTGATAGTATGCATCGCAACGCGTCGGGCTATATGCTTGTTTAGTTGCAGCGATCGTTTTGAATTTTTGGAAAAAACACCGGTTCGCATCGGTGGAAAGGCAAAATTTTTTGGGTGTTCGAGGACCGCTGATCGACAAAAAAAGTGAGTATAAAATATTTCACAACAGGGCTCGCTTCTCGCAAACCAATCGATGTTTTCTGATAGTATGCATCGCGCCGCGTCGGGCTATATGCTTGTTTAGTAGCAGCGATCGTTTCTAATTTTGGAAAAAATACCGGTTCGCATCGGTGGGATGGCAAAATTTTTTGGAAGTTCGGCGACCGCTGATCGACAAAAAAAGTGAGTATGAAATATTTCACAACAGGGCTCGCTTCTCGCAAACAAATCGATGTTTTCTGATAGTATGCATTGCGCGGCGTCAGGCAATATGCTTATTTAGTAGCAGCGATCGTTTTGAATTTTTGGAAAAAATACCGGTTCGCATCGGTAGGATGGCAAAATTTTTTGGGTGTTCGGCGACCGCTGATCGACAAAAAAAGTGAGTATAAAATATTTCACAACAGGGCTCGTTTCTCGCAAACCAATCGATGTTTTCTGATAGTATGCATCGCAACGCGTCGGGCTATATGCTTGTTTAGTAGCAGCGATCGTTTTTAATTTTTGGAAAAAATACCGGTTCGCATCGGTGGGATGGCAAAATTTTTTGGGTGTTCGAGGACCGCTGATCGACAAAAAAAGTGAGTATGAAATATTTCACAACAGGGCTCGCTTCTCGCAAACCAATCGATGTTTTCTGATAGAATGTATCGCAACGCGTCGGGCTATATGCTTGTTTAGTAGCAGCGATCGTTTCGAATTTTTAGAAAAAATACCGGTTCGCATCGGTGGGATGGCAAAATTTTTTGGGTGTTCGGCGACCGCTGATCGACAAAAAAAGTGAGTATAAAATATTTCACAACAGGGCTCGCTTCTCGCAAACCAATCGATGTTTTCTGATAGTATGCATCGCGCCGCGTCGGGCTATATGCTTGTTTAGTAGCAGCGATCGTTATGAATTTTTGGAAAAAATACCGAATCGCATCGGTGGGATGGCAAAATTTTTTGGGTGTTCGGCGACCGCTGATCGACATAAAAAGTGAGTATAAAATATTTCACAACAGGGCTCGCTTCTCGCAAACCAATCGATGTTTTCTGATAGTATGCATCGCGCCGCGTCGGGCTATATGCTTGTTTAGTAGCAGCGATCGTTTCTAATTTTTGGAAAAAATACCGGTTCGCATCGGTGGAATGGCAAAATTTTTTGGGTGTTCGAGGACCGCTGATCGACAAAAAAAAGTGAGTATGAAATATTTCACAACAGGGCTCGCTTCTCGCAAACCAATCGATGTTTTCTGATAGTATGCATCGCAACGCGTCGGGCTATATGCTTGTTTAGTAGCAGCGATCGTTTTTAATTTTTGGAAAAAATACCGGTTCGCATCGGTGGGATGGCAAAATTTTTTGGGTGTTCGGCGACCGCTGATCGACAAAAAAAGTGAGTATAAAATATTTCACAACAGGGCTCGCTTCTCGCAAACCAATCGATGTTTTCTGATAGTATGCATCGCGCCGCGTCGGGCTATATGCTTGTTATATAGCAGCGATCGTTTCTAATTTTTGAAAAAAATACCGGTTCGCATCGGTGGGATGGCAAAATTTTTTGGGTGTTCGGGGACCGCTGATCAACAAAAAAAGTGAGTATGAAATATTTCACAACAGGGCTCGCTTCTCGCAAACAAATCGATGTTTTCTGATAGTATGCATTGCGCCGCGTCGGGCAATATGCTTGTGTAGTAGCAGCGATCGTTTTGAATTTTTGGAAAAAATACCGGTTCGCATCGGTGGGATGGCTAAATTTTTTGGGTGTTCGGCGACCGCTGATCGACAAAAAAAGTGAGTATAAAATATTTCACTACAGGGCACCCTTCTCGCAAACCAATCGATGTTTTCTGATAGTATGCATCGCGCCGCGTCGGGCTATATGCTTGTTTAGTAGCAGCGATCGTTTTGAATTTTTGGAAAAAATACCGGTTCGCATCGGTGGAATGGCAAAATCTTTTGGGTGTTCGAGGACCGCTGATCGACAAAAAAAGTGAGTATGAAATATTTCACAACAGGGCTCGCTTCTCGCAAACCAATCGATGTTTTCTGATAGAATGTATCGCAACGCGTCGGGCTATATGCTTGTTTAGTAGCAGCGATCGTTTTGAATTTTTGGAAAAAATACTGGTTCGCATCGGTGGAATGGCAAAATTTTTTGGGTGTTCGAGCACCGCTGATCGACAAAAAAAGTGAGTATGAAATATTTCACAACAGGGCTCGCTTCTCGCAAACCAATCGATGTTTTCTGATAGTATGCATCGCAACGCGTCGGGCTATATGCTTGTTTAGTTGCAGCGATCGTTTTGAATTTTTGGAAAAAATACCGGTTCGCATCGGTGGAAAGGCAAAATTTTTTGGGTGTTCGAGGACCGCTGATCGACAAAAAAAGTGAGTATAAAATATTTCACAACAGGGCTCGCTTCTCGCAAACCAATCGATGTTTTCTGATAGTATGCATCGCGCCGCGTCGGGCTATATGCTTGTTTAGTAGCAGCGATCGTTTTGAATTTTTGGAAAAAATACCGGATCGCATCGGTGGGATGGCTAAATTTTTTGGGTGTTCGGCGACCGCTGATCGACAAAAAAAGTGAGTATAAAATATTTCACAACAGGGCTCGCTTCTCGCAAACCAATCGATGTTTTCTGATAGTATGCATCGCGCCGCGTCGGGCTATATGCTTGTTTAGTAGCAGCGATCGTTTTGAATTTTTGGAAAAAATACCGGTTCGCATCGGTGGAATGGCAAAATCTTTTGGGTGTTCGAGGACCGCTGATCGAAAAAAGTGAGTATGAAATATTTCACAACAGGGCTCGCTTCTCGCAAACCAATCGATAAGTCGGGCTATATGCTTGTTTAGTAGCAGCGATCGTTTTGAATTTTGGAAAAAATGGAATGGCAAAATTTTTGGGTGTTCGAGGACCGCTGATCGACAAAAAAGTGAGTATGAAATATTTCACAACAGGGCTCGCTTCTCGCAAAACCAATCGATGTTTTCTGATAGTATGCATCGCGCCGCGTCGGGCTATATGCTTGTTTAGTAGCAGCGATCGTTTTGAATTTTTTGGAAAAAATACCGGTTCGCATCGGTGGGATGGCAAAATTTTTTGGGTGTTCGGCGACCGCTGATCGACAAAAAAGTGAGTATTAAATATTTCACAACAGGGCTCGCTTCTCGCAAACCAATCGATGTTTTCTGATAGTATGCATCGCGCCGCGTCGGGCTATATGCTTGTTTAATAGCAGCGATCGTTTCTAATTTTTGGAAAAAATACCGGTTCGCATCGGTGGGATGGCAAAATTTTTGGGTGTTCGGCGACCGCTGATCGACAAAAAAAAGTGAGTATGAAATATTTCACAACAGGGCTCGCTTCTCGCAAACCAATCGATGTTTTCTGATAGTCTGCATCGCGCCGCGTCGGGCTATATGCTTGTTTAGTAGCAGCGATCGTTTTGAATTTTTGGAAAAAATACCGGTTCGCATCGGTGGAATGGCAAAATTTTTTGGGTGTTCGAGGACCGCTGATCGACAAAAAAGTGAGTTTGAAATATTTCACAACAGGGCTCGCTTCTCGCAAACCAATCGATGTTTTCTGATAGAATGCATCGCGCCGCGTCGGGCTATATGCTTGTTTAGTTGCAGCGATCGTTTTGAATTTTAGGAAAAATACCGGTTCGCATCGGTGGAATGGCAAAATTTTTGGGTGTTCGGCGACCGCTGATCGACAAAAAAAGTGAGTATAAAATATTTCACAACAGGGCTCGCTTCTCGCAAACCAATCGATGTTTTCTGATAGTATGCATCGCGCCGCGTCGGGCTATATGCTTGTTTAGTAGCAGCGATCGTTTTGAATTTTTGGAAAAAATACTGGATCGCATCGGTGGGATGGCAAAATTTTTTGGGTGTTCGGCGACCGCTGATCGACAAAAAAGTGAGTATAAAATATTTCACAACAGGGCTCGCTTCTCGCAAACCAATCGATGTTTTCTGATAGTATGCATCGCGCCGCGTCGGGCTATATGCTTGTTTAGTAGCAGCGATCGTTTTGAATTTTTGGAAAAAATACCGGTTCGCATCGGTGGGATGGCAAAATTTTTTGGGTGTTCGGCGACCGCTGATCGACAAAAAAGTGAGTATAAAATATTTCACAACAGGGCTCGCTTCTCGCAAACCAATCGATGTTTTCTGATAGTATGCATCGCGCCGCGTCGGGCTATATGCTTGTTTAGTAGCAGCGATCGTTTCTAATTTTTGGAAAAAATACCGGTTCGCATCGGTGGGATGGCAAAATTTTTTGGGTGTTCGGCGACCGCTGATCGACAAAAAAGTGAGTATGAAATATTTCACAACAGGGCTCGCTTCTCGCAAACCAAATCGATGTTTTCTGATAGTATGCATCGCGCCGCGTCGGGCAATATGCTTGTTTAGTAGCAGCGATCGTTTTGAATTTTTGGAAAAAATACCGGTTCGCATCGGTGGGATGGCAAAATTTTTTGGGTGTTCGGCGACCGCTGATCGACAAAAAAGTGAGTATAAAATATTTCACAACAGGGCTCGCTTCTCGCAAACCAATCGATGTTTTCTGATAGCATGCATCGCGCCGCGTCGGGCTATATGCTTGTTTAGTAGCAGCGATCGTTTTGAATTTTTGGAAAAATACCGGTTCGCATCGGTGGAATGGCAAAATTTTTTGGGTGTTCGAGGACCGCTGATCGACAAAAAAAGTGAGTATGAAATATTTCACAACAGGGCTCGCTTCTCGCAAACCAATCGATGTTTTCTGATAGTATGCATCGCAACGCGTCGGGCTATATGCTTGTTTAGTTGCAGCGATCGTTTTGAATTTTTGGAAAAAATACCGGTTCGCATCGGTGGAATGGCAAAATTTTTTGGGTGTTCGAGGACCGCTGATCGACAAAAAAAGTGAGTATAAAATATTTCACAACAGGGCTCGCTTCTCGCAAACCAATCGATGTTTTCTGATAGTATGCATCGCGCCGCGTCGGGCTATATGCTTGTTTAGTAGCAGCGATCGTTTCTAATTTTTGGAAAAAATACCGGTTCGCATCGGTGGGATGGCAAAATTTTTTGGAAGTTCGGCGACCGCTGATCGACAAAAAAAGTGAGTATGAAATATTTCACAACAGGGCTCGCTTCTCGCAAACAAATCGATGTTTTCTGATAGTATGCATTGCGCGGCGTCAGGCAATATGCTTATTTAGTAGCAGCGATCGTTTTGAATTTTTGGAAAAAATACCGGTTCGCATCGGTAGGATGGCAAAATTTTTTGGGTGTTCGGCGACCGCTGATCGACAAAAAAGTGAGTATAAAATATTTCACAACAGGGCTCGCTTCTCGCAAACCAATCGATGTTTTCTGATAGTATGCATCGCAACGCGTCGGGCTATATGCTTGTTTAGTAGCAGCGATCGTTTTTAATTTTGGAAAAAATACCGGTTCGCATCGGTGGGATGGCAAAATTTTTTGGGTGTTCGAGGACCGCTGATCGACAAAAAAAGTGAGTATGAAATATTTCACAACAGGGCTCGCTTCTCGCAAACCAATCGATGTTTTCTGATAGAATGTATCGCAACGCGTCGGGCTATATGCTTGTTTAGTAGCAGCGATCGTTTTGAATTTTTGGAAAAAATACCGGTTCGCATCGGTGGGATGGCAAAATTTTTTGGGTGTTCGGCGACCGCTGATCGACAAAAAAAGTGAGTATAAAATATTTCACAACAGGGCTCGCTTCTCGCAAACCAATCGATGTTTTCTGATAGTATGCATCGCGCCGCGTCGGGCTATATGCTTGTTTAGTAGCAGCGATCGTTTTGAATTTTTGGAAAAAATACCGAATCGCATCGGTGGGATGGCAAAATTTTTTGGGTGTTCGGCGACCGCTGATCGACATAAAAAGTGAGTATGAAATATTTCACAACAGGGCTCGCTTCTCGCAAACCAATCGATGTTTTCTGATAGTATGCATCGCGCCGCGTCGGGCTATATGCTTGTTTAGTAGCAGCGATCGTTTCTAATTTTTGGAAAAAATACCGGTTCGCATCGGTGGAATGGCAAAATTTTTTGGGTGTTCGAGGACCGCTGATCGACAAAAAAAGTGAGTATGAAATATTTCACAACAGGGCTCGCTTCTCGCAAACCAATCGATGTTTTCTGATAGTATGCATCGCAACGCGTCGGGCTATATGCTTGTTTAGTAGCAGCGATCGTTTTGAATTTTTGGAAAAAATACCGGTTCGCATCGGTGGGATGGCAAAATTTTTTGGGTGTTCGGCGACCGCTGATCGACAAAAAAGTGAGTATAAAATATTTCACAACAGGGCTCGCTTCTCGCAAACCAATCGATGTTTTCTGATAGTATGCATCGCGCCGCGTCGGGCTATATGCTTGTTTAGTAGCAGCGATCGTTTCTAATTTTTGGAAAAAATACCGGTTCGCATCGGTGGGATGGCAAAATTTTTGGGTGTTCGGGGACCGCTGATCGACAAAAAAAGTGAGTATGAAATATTTCACAACAGGGCTCGCTTCTCGCAAACAAATCGATGTTTTCTGATAGTATGCATTGCGCCGCGTCGGGCAATATGCTTGTTTAGTAGCAGCGATCGTTTTGAATTTTTGGAAAAAATACCGGTTCGCATCGGTGGGATGGCTAAA
>JAGVSL010000397.1:0-13429 GCA_022494535.1 Himalopsyche phryganea
GCCCCCAATTGGTTACCCTGGCGTACACGCAGTGCCGCCACCTGCACTTAGAGTGCGATGACCAGGTGCGCAGCAGTGCCTACGCAGGCCTAAAGCACTCTCAAAACTGCTGAGCTGCATACGATTTCGCATTGTTTATGACGCTGTGTGCGCTCGTCTCGAAGCGGGAAACTCTATGATAAGATATCCTGTTAGACCTTTGTATAAAGCAGATCGTCAGATATATATAGCTAATGTCATGTGCGCCTTGCAGATTGGTGCGTTTTGGCGCAATTTTCGCACTGTGTCATTTAGTATGTAAAGTTATTCCATACAGCTGCGGGCGATCCTCAAGGTCGTCACCCTGCGTGGCCACTGGTAACCCTATGGCGTACGCGAATTGCCCGCCTGCCATAAGGTGCGACCAGGTGCGCGCTTCCAGCCTACGCAGGCCTGTAAGCACTCTCAAAACTGTCTAGCTGCATACGATTTCGCATTTGTTACATGGCGCTGTGTGGCTGTCTGAAGCGAAACTCTATGATGTGATCTGCTGTTTACCCCTGCGCAAAGAAGTGAATCTTCAGACATATATAGCTAGCTACTCGCTCTCACTGTGCGCCTTGCAGGTGGTGCGTTTTGGCGCCATTTTTGCACTGTGTCATTTAGTATGAAAGTTATTCCATACAGCTGCGGGCGATGCTCAAGGTCGTCACCCTGAAGTTTATCGATAACCCTGGCGTACACGCAGTGCCCGCATGCCATAAGAGTGCGATGACCAGGTGCGCAGCACTGCCTGCAGGCCTGAAGCACTCTCAAACTGTCCTAGCAGCATACGATTTCGCATTGTTACATGGCGCTGTGTGCGCTCGTCACAGCGAAACTCTATGATAAGATGTGTTGTTTGACCTTTGTATAAAAGCGAATCGTCAGACATATATAGCTAGCTACTCGCTCTTACTGTGCGCCTTACCCAGGTGTGCGTTTGGCGTCATTTTCGCACTGTGTAATTTTAGTATGTAAAGTTTTCCATACAGCTGCGGGCGATCCTCAAGGTCGTCACCCTGCGAAGCCAACTGGTAACCCTGGCGACACGCAGTGCTGCCCGCCTGCTTTAAAGAGCGCGATGACCAGGTGCGCAACAATGCCTACGCAGGCCTGAAGCACTGTCAAAACTGCTTAGCTGCATACGATTTCGCATTGTTACATCGCGCTGTGCGCTCGTCTCGAGAAAGCGAATCTCTATGATGTGATCTGCTGTTTCACCCCTGCGCAAAGTTAATCTTCAGACATATATAGCTAGCTACTCGCTCTCACTGTGCGCCTTGCAGGTGGTGCGTTTTGGTGCCATTTTCGCACTGTGTCATTTAGTATGTAAGTTATTCCATACAGCTGCGGGCGATCCTCAAGGTTGTCACCCTGCGAAGCTAACTGATAACCCTGCCGTACGCAGTGCACCCGCCTACGCTTAGAGTGCGATGACCAGGTCACCCAGCAGTGCCTACGCAGGCCTAAAGCACTCTCAAAACTACTTGGCTGCATACGATTTCGCATTTGTTTATGACGCTGTGTGCGCTCGTCTCGAAGCGAAACTCTATGATAAGATATGCTGTTAGACCTTTGTATAAAAAGCGAATCGTCAGACATATATTGCTAGCTACTCGCTCTCACTGTGCGCCTTGCAGGTGGTGCGTTTTGGCGCCATTTTTGCACTGTGTCATTTTAGTATGTAAGTTATTCCATACAGCTGCGTGCGATCCTCAAGGTCGTCACCCTGCGAAGCTAACTGGTTACCCTGGCGTACACGCTGTGCACCCGCCTGCACTTAGAGTGCGATGACCAGGTGCGCAGCAATGCCTACGCAGGCCTAAAGCACTCTCAAAACTGCTTAGCTGCATACGATTTCGCATTGTTTTATGACGCTGTGTGCGCTCGTCTCGAAGCGAAACTCTATGATAACATATGCTGTTAGACCTTTGTATAAAAGCGAATCGTCAGACATATATAGCTAGCTACTCGCTCTCACTGTGCGCCTTGCAGGTGGTGCGTTTTGGCGTCATTTTCGCACTGTGTAATTTTAGTATGTAAGTTATTCCATACAGCTGCGCGCGATCCTCAAGGTCGTCACCCTGTGAAGCTATCGATAACCTAGCGTTACACGCAGTGCACCGCCTGCCATAGGGTAGTATGACCAGGTGCGCTTCAGCCTACGCAGGCCTGAAGCACTCTCAAAACTGTCTAGCTGCATACGATTTCGCATTGTTACATGGCGCTGTGTGCGCTCGTCTCGAAGCGAAACTCTATGATAAGATGTGTTTAGACCTTTCTATAAAAGCGAATCGTCAGACATATATAGCTAGCTACTCGCTCTCTGTGCGCCTTGCAGGTGTGGTGCGTTTTGGCGTCATTTTTCGCACTGTGTAATTTTAGTATGTAATTTATTCCATACAGCTGCGGGCGATCCTCAAGGTCGTCACCCTGTAAAACTTATCGATATCCCTGGCGTACACGCAGGTGCCGCCTACCATTAGAGTGCGATGACCAGGTGCATAGCACTGCCTACGCAGGCCTGAAGCACTGTCAAAACTGCTTAGCTGCATACGATTTCGCATTGTTACATCGCTGTGTGTGCTCGTCTCGAAGCGAATCTCTATGATGTGATCTGCTAGTTCAGCCCTGCGCAAAAGTGAATCTTCAGACATATAAAGCTAGCTACTCGCTCTCACTGTGCGCCTTGCAGGTGGTGCGTTTTGATGCCATTTTTGCACTGTGTCATTTTTAGTATGGGTTATTCCATACAGCTGCGGGCGATCCTCAAGGTCGTCACCCTGCAGAAACCAACTGGTAACCCTGGCGTACGCAGTGCACCCGCCTACTTTAAGAGCGCGATGACCAGGTGCGCAACAATGCCTACGCAGGCCTGAAGCACTGTCAAAACTGTAGCTGCTGCATACGATTTCGCATTGTTACATCGCGCTGTGTGCGCTCGTCTCGAAGCGAATCTCTATGATGTGATCTGCTGTTTCACCCCTGCGCAAAGTAAATCTTCAGACATATATAGCTAGCTACTCGCTCTCACTGTGCGCCTTGCAGGTGGTGCGTTTTGGTGCCATTTTCGCACTGTGTCATTTTAGTATGTAAGTTATTCCATACAGCTGCGGGCGATCCTCAAGGTTGTCACCCTGCGAAGCTAACTGATAACCCTGCCGTACACGCAGTGCACCCGCCTACACTTAGAGTGCGATGACCAGGTGCGCAGCAGTGCCTACGCAGGCCTAAAACACTCTCAAAACTGTAGCTGCATACGATTTCGCATTGTTTTATGACGCTGTGTGCGCTCGTCTCGAAGCGAAACTCTATGATAAGATATGCTGTAAGACCTTTGTGTTAAAGCAGATCGTCAGACATATATAGCTAGCTACTCGCTCTCACTGTGCGCCTTGCAGGTGGTGCGTTTTGGCGCCATTTTTGCACTGTGTCATTTTAGTATGAAAGTTATTCCATACAGCTGCGGGCGATCCTCAAGGTCGTCACCCTGCGAAGCTAACTGGTTACCCTGGCGTACACGCAGTGCCCGCCTGCACTTAGAGTGCGATGACCAGGTGCGCAGCAGTGCCTACACTGAGCCTAAAGCACTCTCAAAACTGCTGAGCTGCATACGATTTCGCATTGTTTATGACGCTGTGTGCGCTCGTCTCGAAGCGAAACTCTATGATAAGATATGCTGTTAGACCTTTGTATAAAAGCGAATCGTCAGATATATATAGCTAGCTACTCGCTCTCACTGTGCGCCTTGCAGGTGGTGCGTTTGGCGCAATTTTCGCACTGTGTCATTTTAGTATGTAAGTTATTCCATACAGCTGCGGGCGATCCTCAAGGTCGTCACCCTGCGAAGCTTACTGGTAACCCTGGCGTACACATGAGTGCCGCCTGCCATTAGAGTGCGATGACCAGGTGCGCAGCACTACCTACGCAGGCCTGAAGCACTTTCAAAACTGCTTAGCTGCATACGATTTCGCATTGTTACATCGCTGTGTGCGCTCGTCTCGAAACGAATCTCTATGATGTTATCTGCTGTTTTCACCCCTGCGCAAAAGTGAATCTTCAGACATATATAGCTAGCTACTCGCTCTCACTGTGCGCCTTGCAGGTGTGCGTTTTGGTGCAATTTTCGCACTGTGTCATTTTATTTTATGGTTATTCCATACAGCTGCGGGCGATCCTCCAGGTTGTCACCCTGCGAAGCTATTTTTTTAACCCTGGCGTACACGCAGTGCCGCCTGCACTTAGAGTGCGATGACCAGGTGCGCAGCAGTGCCTACGCAGGCCTAAAGCACTCTCAAAACTGCTGAGCTGCATACGATTTCGCATTGTTTTATGACGCTGTGTGCGCTCGTCTCGAAGCGAAACTCTATGATAAGATATGCTGTTAGACCTTTGTATAAAACGAATCGTCAGATATATATAGCTAGCTACTCTCTCACTGTGCGCCTTGCAGGTGTGGTGCGTTTTTCGCGCCATTTTTGCACTGTGTCATTTTAGTATGTAAGTTTTCCATACAGCTGCGGGCGATCCTCAAGGTCGTCACCCTGCGAAACCAACTGGTAACCCTGGCGTACACGCAGTGCACCCGCCTGCTTTAAAGCGCGATGACCAGGTGCGCAACAATGCCTACGCAGGCCTGAAGCACTGTCAAAACTGTAGCTGCATACGATTTCGCATTGTTACATCGCGCTGTGTGCGCTCGTCTCGAAGCGAATCTCTATGATGTGATTTGCTGTTTCACCCCTGCGCAAAGTAAATCGTCAGACATATATAGCTAGCTACTCGCTCTCACTGTGCGCTTTTGGACCCCTGGCGTAACCCTGCGATTGCGATGACCAGGTGCGCAGCAGTGCAGGCCCTGTCTGCACTTAGAGTGCGATGACCAGGTGCGCAGCAGTGTCTACGCAGGCCTAAAGCACTCTCAAAACTGTGCATAGCTGCATACGATTTCGCATTGTTTTATGACGCTGTGTGCGCTCGTCTCGAAGCGAAACTCTATGATAAGATATGCTGTTAGACCTTTGTATAAAAGCGAATCGTCAGACATATATAGCTAGCTACTCGCTCTCACTGTGCGCCTTGCAGGGTGGTGCGTTTTGGCGCCATTTTCGCACTGTGTCATTTTAGTATGTAAGTTATTCCATACAGCTGCTCGGGCGATCCTCAAGGTCGTCACCCTGCCTTGAAGCTAACTAGTTACCCTGGCGTAGGTCGTCACGCAGTGCGTACACGCCCGCCTGCACTTAGAGTGCGATGACCAGGTGCGCAGCAGTGCCTACTGTACAGGCCTAAAGCACTCTCAAACTGTAGCTGAATACGATTTCGCATTGTTTTATGACGCTGTGTGCGCTCGTCTCGAAGCGAAACTCTATGATAAGATATGCTGTTAAACCTTTGCGCAAAAGCGAATCGTCAGATATATAGCTAGCTACTCGCTCTCACTGTGCGCCTTGCAGGTGGTGCGTTTTGGCGCAATTTTCGCACTGTGTCATTTTAGTATGTAAGTTATTCCATACAGCTGCGGGCGATCCTCAAGGTCGTCACCCTGCGAAGCTTACTGGTAACCCTAGCGTACACGCAGTGCCCGCCTGCCATTAGAGTGCGATGACCAGGTGCGCAGCACAGCCTACGCAGGCCTGAAGCACTCTCAAAACTGTCTAGCTGCATACGATTTCGCATTGTTACATGGCGCTGTGTGCGCTCGTCTCGAAGCGAAACTCTATGATGTGATCTGCTGTTTCACCCCTGCGCAAAGTGAATCGTCAGACATATATAGCTAGCTACTCGCTCTCACTGTGCGCCTTGCAGGTGGTGCGTTTTGGTGACAATTTCGCACTGTGTCATTTTAGTATGTAAGTTATTCCATACAGCTGCGGGCGATCCTCAAGGTCGTCACCCTGCGAAGCTAACTGGTAACCCTGGCGTACACGCAGTGCACCCGCCTGCCAGAGTGCGATGACCAGGTGCGCAGCAGTGCCTACGCAGGCCTAAAGCACTCTCAAAACTGCTTAGCTGCATACGATTTCGCATTGTTTTATGACGCTGTGTGCGCTCGTCTCGAAGCGAAACTCTTTGATAAGATATGCTGTTAGACCTTTGTATAAATTGAATCGTCAGACATATAAAGCTAGCTACTCGCTCTCACTGTGCGCCTTACAGGTGGTGCGTTTTGGCGCCATTTTTGCACTGTGTCATTTTAGTATGTAAGTTATTCCATACAGCTGCGGGCGATCCTCAAGGTCGTCACCCTGCGAAGCTAACTTACACCCTGGCGTACACGCTGTGCACCCGCCTGCACTTAGAGTGCGATGACCAGGTGCGCAGCAGTGCCTACGCAGGCCTAAAGCACTCTCAAAACTGCTTAGCTGAATACGATTTCGCATTGTTTATGACGCTGTGTGCGCTCGTCTCGAAGCGAAACTCTATGATAAGATATGCTGTTAAACCTTTGTATAAAAGCGAATCGTCAGATATATATAGCTAGCTACTCGCGCTCACTGTGCGCCTTGCAGGTGGTGCGTTTTGGTGCCATTTTTGCACTGTGTCATTTTAGTATGTAAGTTATTCCATACAGCTGCGGGCGATCCTCAAGGTCGTCACCCTGCGAAGCTAACTGGTAACCCTGGCGTACACGCAGTGCACCCGCCTGCACTTAGAGTGCGATGACCAGGTGCGCAGCAGTGCCTTCGCAGGCCTAAGCACTCTCAAAACTGCTTAGCTGCATAAGATTTCGCATTGTTTTATGACGCTGTGTGCGCTTGTCTCGAAGCGAGCTGTTAGACCTTTGTATAAAGCGAATCGTCAGACATATATAGCTAGCTACTCGCTCTCACTGTGCGCCTTGCAGGTGGTGCGTTTTGGCGCCATTTTTGCACTGTGTCATTTAGTATGTAGTTATTCCATACAGCTGCGGGCGATCCTCATGGGTCGTCACCCTGCGAAGCTAACTGGTTACCCTGGCGTACACGCACGTGGGCCTTAAAAATGTTTAGCTGGGCGATTGTTAATGGGGGTTCCCCCCAAAAACAAAAAAAATCTCTGTTTCACCCCGCAAAAGTGTTTGCAATTTGCCTTTCCTTATGTTCCCTTCAGGTGGGCGTTTTCCATTTTGCACTTTTCATTTTTTTTTGTAATTTTTCCCCAGCTGCAATCCTGGTTTACCCCCAAACCCTGGGGCACCCGGCCCCCCCTCTAGTCGATTTAAGTCAAAGGGGGCCCGGCCCAAAACACCCCAAAACCTTTCTGTAATTTGAAATTTTTTTGACGCTTTGGCTGTCTAAAGGGCCTTTTGAAAATTTTGCTGTTCATTTTTTGGAATTTGGTTTTTTTCCCTTTCATTTTTTATTAATTTTGTTTTTTGGGGTTCAGGTGGGCTTTTTCGGTTTTCCCCCTGGGGGACCCCCCCCCAAATCGTACCTGCGAAACTTACCGGTAACCCTCCCAACCAGTGCACCGTGCCTAGGTGTGACCAGGGCGCACCCTACGCAGCCTTAAACATTACTTTTGCTGTAGACGAAATTTTTACATGCTGTTGCGTTTTCCGAAGCGAACTTAGAGTGATTGCTGTTTCACCGCAAATATTTCGCTTTTTTAGCTCCGCTCTCATTTCGCCTTTCATGTGGTTTTCCTTTTCGCAGTGTCAATTTTTACTGAGTTTTTCCATAAGCTGCGGGGGATCCTCCGGCTGCACCTTGGAGCTGATAAACCCCGGCGCCCCAGTTCACCCCCCCCGCCTTGAGGCGAACCAGGGCGCAGATCCTCGCGCCTAAGCATCTCACGCTAGCTGCATGATTTTTCATTTTTTGACGCTGTGTGCGTTTTTCTACGAAAAATTTATTAGTATGGTTAACCTTTGCGCGAATCGTCAGTTTACCCCGCACTGGTCTACTGTCTTTCAAGGTGGCTTTGGCGCCCTTTTGCTGGCAGGTGAGTTATTCCTACGCGCGGCGATCCTCAACGTCATCCATGCGGCTACGCGTGGCGTAAAGCTCAGTCCCGCCTGACCTTTGATGAGTGCGCAGCATGCCTACCTGAGCCTAAAGCCCTTAAATGTAGCTTCCATTTTGCGTCATTTATTCTCCTCCGGCGGAACCTAGGTGGTCTGAACTGAAAAGGGAATTTTAGATATATGCTACCTGCCTATTCCCTTGCCCGGTGGGTTTTGGGAATTTGCACTTATTTAAATATTTGTATTCCATAGGCGGCGTCCTCAAGCCTTTAAGCTAACTGATAACCTGGGGTAAGCATCCCCCCCATTGCATGACCAGGCGCGCGCAGTGCCTTCTGCAGGTAAAGTTCCAATTTAGCAAAATTGCATTTTTATGACGCTGGGCGTCCCCAAGGGAAACCCATGAAATTTGACTTTACGATGACTAATTTGCTAGCACCCTTCACTGCCGCAGGTGCTTGCGCCTTTTGACCTCATTTGTATGTAAGTTATTCCAAGCTGCGGGCGTCCTCAAGGCCACCCTTGAAGTAACTGGTTACCTGGGACGTGCACCCCTGACTTAGAGTGCGATGACCAGGTGCGCAGCAGGCCTCGCCCGGCCTAAAGCACTCTCAAAACTGCTTAGCTGAATACGATTTCGCATTGTTTTATGACGCCGGGGCGCTCGTCTCGGCAAAAATCTATGATAAGATATGCTTTTTTTAGACCTTTTTATAAAAGCGAATCGTCAGATATATATAGCTAGCTACTCGCTCTCACTGTGGGGCCTTGGGGGTGCGTTTTTGGGGGAATTTTCGCACTGTGTCATTTTTTGTATGTAAGTTATTCCATACAGCTGCGGGCGATCCTCAAAGGGCGTCACCCTGCGGGAAATTTTCTGGTAACCCTGACGTACACCAAATGCCCCCCCTGCTTTAAAAAGGCGATGACCAGGTGCGCAGCAGTGCCTCGGGGCCCAAAAACATCAAAACCTTTAGCCTCAACGATTTCGCATTGTTACATGACCGTTTTGCGCTCGTCTCAAAGCGAAACTCTATGATAAGATATGCTGTTGACCTTTGTATAAAGCGAATCGTCAGATATGGGCTAGCTACTCACCACTGTGCGCCTTGCAGGTGGTGCGTTTTGGTGCCATTTTCGCACTGTGTCATTTTATTTTGTGTTATTCCATACAGCTGCGGGCGATCCTCAAGGTTGTCACCTCTGCGAAGCTAACTTATAACCCTGGCGTACACGCAGTGCACCCGCCTGCACTTAGAGTGCGATGACCAGGTGCGCAGCAGTGCCTACGCAGGCCTAAAGCACTCTCAAAACTGCTTAGCTGCATACGATTTCGCATTGTTTTATGACGCTGTGTGCGCCGTCTCGAAGCGAAACTTCTTTGATAAGATATGCGCTGTTAGACCTTGTATAAAAGCAAATCGTCAGACATATATAGCAGCCACTGCGCCTCACTGTGCGCCTTTGCGGCGGTGGTGCGTTTTGGCGCCATTTTTGCACTGTGTCATTTTAGTATGTAAGTTATTCCATACAGCTGCGGGCGATCCTCAAGGTCGTCACCCCGTGAAGCTAACTGAATTCTGGCGTACACGCTGCACCCGCCTGCACTTAGAGTGCGATGACCAGGTGCGCAGCAGTGCCTACGCAGGCCTAAAGCAATCTCAAAACTGCTTAGCTGAATACGCTGATTTCGCATTGTTTTATGACGCTGTGTGCGCCTTTGTCCGAAGCGAAACTCTATGATAAGATATGCTGTTAAACCTTGTAGTTTAAAAGCGAATCGTCAGATATATATAGCTTTTGGGGGCTACTCGCTCACCGTGCGCCTTGCAGGTGGTGCGTTTTGGCGCAATTTTCGCACTGTGTCATTTTTTAGCATGTAAGTTATTCATTACAGCTGCGGGCGATCCCCGAGGTCGTCACCCTGCGAAGCTTACTGGTAACCCTAGCGTACACGCAGTGCACCCGCCTGCCATAAGAGTGCGATGACCAGGTGCGCAGCACAGCCTACGCAGGCCTGAAGCTCTCTCAAACTGTCTAGCTGCATACGATTTCGCATTGTTACATGGCGCTGTGTGCGCTCGTCTCGAAGCGAAACTCTATGATGTGATCTGTTGTTTCACCCCTGCGCAAAAGTGAATCTTCAGACATATATAGCTAGCTACTCGCTCCTCACTGTGCGCCTTGCAGGTGGTGCGTTTTGGTGCCATTTTCGCACTGTGTCATTTTATTTTGTGTTATTCCATACAGCTGCGGGCGATCCTCAAGGTCGTCACCCTGCGAAGCTTACTTATAACCCTGGCGTACACGCAGTGCAATCTGCCTGCACTAAGAGTGCGATGACCAGGTGCGCAGCAATGCCTACGCAGGCCTGAAGCACTGTCAAACTGCTTAGCTGCATACGATTTCGCATTGTTACATCGCGCTGTGTGCGCTCGTCTCTGAAGCGAAACTCTTTGATAAGCATATGCTGTTAGACCCTGCGCAAAAGTGAATCTTCAGACATATATAGCTAGCTACTCGCTCTCACTTTGCGGCCTTGCAGGTGGTGCGTTTTGGTGCCATTTTCGCACTGTGTCATTTTAGTATGTGTTATTCCATACAGCTGCGGGCGATCCTCAAGGTTGTCGCCCTGCGAAGCTAACTGATAACCCTGGCGTACACACGCAGTGCACCCGCCTGCACTTAAAGTGCGATGACCAGGTGCGCAGCAGCCTTCGCAGGCCTAAAGCACTCCCTCAAAACTGCTTAGCTGCATAAGATTTCGCATTGTTTTATGACGTTGTGTGCGCTCGTCTCGAAGCGAAACTCTATGATAAGATATGCTGTTAGACCTTTGTATAAAAGCGAATCGTCAGACATATAGCTAGCTACTCGCTCTCACTGTGCGCCTTGCAGGTGGTGCGTTTTGGCGCCATTTTGCACTTTGTCATTTTAGTATTATAGTTATTCCATACAGCTGCGGGCGATCCTCAAGGTCGTCACCCTGCGAAGCTAACTGGTAACCTGGCGTACACGCTGTGCACCCGCCTGCACTTAGAGTGTGATGACCAGGTGCGCAGCAGTGCCTACGCAGGCCTAAAGCACTCTCAAAACTGCTTAGCTGAATACGATTTCGCATTGTTTTATGACGCTGTGTGCGCTCGTCTCGAAGCGAAACTCTATGATAAGATATGCTGTTAAACCTTTGTATAAAAGCGAATCGTCAGATATATATAGCTAGCTACTCGCGCTCACTGTGCGCCTTGCAGGTGGTGTGTTTTGGCGCAATTTCGCACTGTGTCATTTTAGTATGTGTTATTCCATACAGCTGCGGGCGATCCTCAAGGTCGTCACCCCAGAAGCTTACTGGTAACCCTGGCGTACACGCAGTGCACCCGCCTGCACTTAGAGTGCGATGACCAGGTGCGCAGCAGTGCCTCACGCAGGCCTAAAGCACTCTCAAAAACTGCATAGCTGCATACGATTTCGCATTGTTACATGACGCTGTGCGCTCGTCTCGAAGCGAAACTCTATGATAAGATATGCTGTAAGACCTTTGTATATAAGCGAATCGTCAGACATATATAGCTAGCTACTCGTTCTCACTGTGCGCCTTGCAGGTGGTGCGTTTTGGCGCCATTTTGCACTGTGTCATTTTAGTATGTAAGTTATTCCATACAGCTGCAGGCGATCCTCAAGGTCGTCACCTGCTAACTTTACACCCTGGCGTACACGTAGTGCACCCGCCTGCACTTAGAGTGCGATGACCAGGTGCGCAGCAGTGCCTACGCAGGCTCTAAAGCACTCAAAACTGCTTAGCTGAATACGATATCGCATTGTTTATGACGCTGTGTGTGCTCAGTCCTCGAAGCGAATATCTGCGATAAGATATGCTGTTAGACCTTGTATAAAAGCGAATCGTCAGATATATATAGCTACTACTCGCCTCACTGTGCGCCTTGCAGGTGGTGCGTTTTGGCGCATTTTTGCACTGTGTCATTTTAGTATGTAAGTTATTCCATACAGCTGCGGGCGATCCTCATGTCGTCACCCTGCGAAGCTTACCGGTAACCCTGGCGTACACGCAGTGCACATGCCTGCTTTAAGAGTGCGATGACCGGTGCGCAGCAGTGCCTACGCAGGCCTAAAGCACTCTCAAAACTGCTTAGCTGCATACGATTTCATTGTTACATGACGCTGTGTGCGCCTCGTCTCGAAGCGAAACTCTGCGATAAGATATGCTGTTAAACCTTGTATAAAAGCGAATCGTCAGATATATATAGCTAGCTACTCGCTCTCACTGTGCGCCTTGGGTATGGTGCCTTTGGTGCGTTTGGCTCTCGCACTGTGTCATTTTATTTTGTTAGTTATTCCATACAGCTGGGTGGGCGATCTCAAGGTTGTCACTCCTGCGAAGCTTATAACCCTCTGGCGTACACGCAGTGCACCTCGCCTCAAAATTAGAGTGCGATGACCAGGTGCGCAGCAGTGCCCACGCAGGCCTAAAGCACTCTCAAACTGCTTAGCTGCATACGATTTCGCATTGTTACGCATGACGCTGTGCGCTCGTCTCGAAGCGATACTTTTGATAAGATATGCTGTTAACCTTGTATAAAAGCGAATCGTCAGACAGATATAGCTAGGGGCTACTCACTCTCACAGTGCCTTGCAGGTGGTGCGTTTTGGTGCCCATTTTTGCACTGTGTCATTTTAGTTAAAGTTATTCCATATTGCGGGCGATCCTCAAGTCGTCGCTCCTGCGAAGCTAATTGATTACTCGTACACGCTGTGCACCCGCCTGCACTTAGAGTGCGATGACCAGGTGCGCAGCAGTGCCTACGCGCAGGCCTAAAGCACTCTCAAACTGCTTAGCTGAATACGATTTCGCATTGTTTTATGACGCTGTGTGCGCTCGTCTCGAAGCGAAACTCTTATGATAAGATATGCTGTTAAACCTTTGTATAAAAGCGAATCGTCAGATATATATAGCTAGCTACTCGCTCTCACTGTGCGCCTTGCAGGTGGTCGTTTCGGCGCCATTTTCGCACTGTGTCATTTTAGTATGTAAGTTATTCCATACAGCTGCGGGCGATCCTCAAGGTCGTCACCCTGCGAAGCTTACTGGTAACCCTAGCGTACATGCAGTGCACCCGCCTGCCATAAGAGTGTGATGACCAGGTGCGCAGCACAGCGTACGCAGGCTGAAGTACTCAAAACTGTCTAGCTGCATACGATTTCGCATTGTTACATGGCGCTGTGTGCGCTCGTCTCGAAGCGAAACTCTATGATGTGATCTGCTGTTTCACCCTGCGCAAAAGTGAATCTTCAGACATATAGCTGCTCTCCTCTCACTTTGCGCCCTTGCAGGTGGTGTTTTGGTGCCATTTTTGCACTGTGTCATTTTAGTAAATTATTCCATACAGCTGCGGGGGAAATTTCCCCCAAGGTTTGGGGCACCCCCCGCCGAAGCCTAAACCC
>JAGVSL010000398.1:0-12806 GCA_022494535.1 Himalopsyche phryganea
TGCAAGGCGCAAATTGAGAGCGAGTAGCTAGCTATATATGTCTGAAGATTCACTTTTGCACAGGGGTGAAACAGCAGATCACATCATAGAGTTTCGCTTCGAGACGAGCGCACACAGCGCCATGTAACAATGCGAAATCGTATGCAGCTAGACAGTTTTGAGAGTGCTTCAGGCCTGCGTAGGCTGTGCTGCGCACCTGGTCATCGCACTCTTATGGCAGGCGGGTGCACTGCATGTACGCTAGGGTTACCAGTAAGCTTCGCAGGGTGACGACCTTGAGGATCGCCCGCAGCTGTATGGAATAACTTACATACTAAAATGACACAGTGCGAAAATTGCGCCAAAACGCACCACCTGCAAGGCGCACAGTGAGAGCGAGTAGCTAGCTATATATATCTGACGATTCGCTTTTATACAAAGGTTTAACAGCATATCTTATCATAGAGTTTCCTTCGAGACGAGCGCACACAGCGTCATAAAACAATGCGAAATCGTATTCAGCTAAGCAGTTTTGAGAATGCTTTAGGCCTGCGTAGGCTGCTGCGCACCTGGTCATCGCAATCTAAGTGCAGGCGGGTGCACAGCGTGTACGCCAGGGTAACCAGTTAGCTTCGCAGGGTGATGACCTTGAGGATCGCCCGCAGCTGTATGGAATAACTTACATACTAAAATGACACAGTGCAAAAATGGCGCCAAAACGCACCACCTGCAAGGCGCACAGTGAGAGCGAGCGAGTAGCTATATATGTCTGACGATTCGCTTTTATACAAAGGTCTAACAGCATATCTTATCAAAGAGTTTCGCTTCGAGACGAGCGCACACAGCGTCATAAAACAATGCGAAATCGTATGCAGCTAAGCAGTTTTGACAGTGCTTTAGGGCCTGCGTAGGCACTGCTACAAAGCTAACGCACCTGGTCATCGCACTCTAAGTGCAAGCGGGTGCACTGCGTGTACGCCAGGGTTATCAGTTAGCTTCGCAGGGTGACGACCTTGAGGATCGCCCGCAGCTGTATGGAATAACTTACATACTAAAATGACACAGTGCGAAAATGGCACCAAAACGCACCACCTGCAAGGCGCACAGTGAGCGAGTAGCTAGCTATATATATCTGACGATTCGCATATCTTATAGGGGTGTCTAACAGCATATCTTATCATAAAGTTTCGCTTCGAGACGAGCGCACACAGCGTCGATGTAACAATGCGAAATCGTATGCAGCTAAGCAGTTTTGAGAGTGCTTTAGGCCTGCGTAGGCACTGCTGCGCACCTGGTCATCGCACTCTTAGTGCAGGCGGGTGCACTGCGTGTACGCCAGGGTTACCAGTAAGCTTCGCGGGGTGACGACCTTGAGGATCGCCCGCAGCTGTATGGAATAACTTACATACTAAAATGACACAGTGCAAAAATGGCGACCAAAACGCACCACCTGTAAGGCGCACAGTGAGAGCGAGTAGCTAGCTATATATGTCTGAAGATTCACTTTTGCGCAAGGGTCTAACAGCGGATCACATCAAAGAGATTCGCTTCGAGACGAGCGCACACAGCGCGATGTAACAATGCGAAATCGTATGCAGCTAAGCAGTTTTGACAGTGCTTTAGGCCTGCGTAGGCATTGCTGCGCACCTGGTCATCGCGCTCTTAGTGCAGGCGGGTGCACTGCGTGTACGCCAGGGTTACCAGTTAGCTTCGCAGGGTGACAACCTTGAGGATCGCCCGCAGCTGTATGGAATAACTTACAAACTAAAATGACACAGTGCAAAAATGGAACCAAAACGCACCACCTGTAAGGCGCACAGTGAGAGCGAGTAGCTAGCTATATATGTCTGAAGATTCACTTTTGCGCAGGGTGAAACAGCATATCACATCATAGAGTTTCGCTTCGAGACGAGCGCACACAGCGTCATGTAACTTATGGAAGGCGGGTGCACTGCGTGTACGCTAGGGTTATCGATAAGCTTCACAGGGTGACGACCTTGAGGATCGCCCGCAGCTGTATGGAATAACTTACATACTAAAATTACACAGTGCGAAAATGACGCCAAAACGCACCACCTGCAAGGCGCACAGTAAGAGCGAGTAGCTAGCTATATATGTCTGACGATTCGCTTTTATACAAAGGTCAAACAACACATCTTATCATAGAGTTTCGCTTCGAGACGAGCGCACACAGCGCCATGTAACAATGCGAAATCGTATGCTGCTAGACAGTTTTGAGAGTGCTTCAGGCCTGCGTAGGCACTGCTGCGCACCTGGTCATCGCACTCTTATGGCAGGCGGGTGCACTGCGTGTACGCCAGGTTACCAGTTAAGCTTCGCAGGGTGACGACCTTGAGGATCGCCCGCAGCTGTATGGAATAACTTACATACTAAAATGACACAGTGCAAAAATGGCGCCAAAACGCACCACCTGCAAGGCGCACAGTGAGAGCGAGTAGCTAGCTATATATGTCTGACGATTCGCTTTTATACAAAGGTGAAACAGCATATCACATCATAGAGTTTCGCTTCGAGACGAGCGCACACAGCGTCATAAAACAATGCGAAATCGTATGCAGCTAGACAGTTTTGAGAGTGCTTTAGGCCTGCGTAGGCACTGCTGCGCACCTGGTCATCGCACTCTAATGGCAGGCGGGTGCACTGCGTGTACGCCAGGGTTATCAGTTAGCTTCGCAGGGTGACGACCTTGAGGATCGCCCGCAGCTGTATGGAATAACTTACATACTAAAATGACACAGTGCAAAAATGGCGCCAAAACGCACCACCTGCAAGGCGCACAGTGAGAGCGAGTAGCTAGCTATATATGTCTGACGATTCGCTTTTATACAAAGGTCTAACAGCATATCTTATCATAGAGTTTCGCTTCGAGACGAGCGCACACAGCGTCATAAAACAATGCGAAATCGTATGCAGCTAAGCAGTTTTGAGAGTGCTTTAGGCCTGCGTAGGCACTGCTGCGCACCTGGTCATCGCACTCTAAGTGCAGGCGGGTGCACTGCGTGTACGCCAGGGTTACCAGTTAGCTTCGCAGGGTGACAACCTTGAGGATCGCCCGCAGCTGTATGGAATAACTTACAAAATAAAATGACACAGTGCGAAAATGGCACCAAAACGCACCACCTGCAAGGCGCACAGTGAGAGCGAGTAGCTAGCTATATATGTCTGACGATTCACTTTTATACAAAGGTCTAACAGCATATCTTATCATAGAGTTTCGCTTCGAGACGAGCGCACACAGCGTCATGTAACAATGCGAAATCGTATGCAGCTAGACAGTTTTGAGAGTGCTTCAGGCCTGCGTAGGCACTGCTGCGCACCTGGTCATCGCACTCTTAGTGCAGGCGGGTGCACTGCGTGTACGCCAGGGTTACCAGTAAGCTTCGCAGGGTGACGACCTGAGGATCGCCCGCAGCTGTATGGAATAACTTACATACTAAAATGACACAGTGCGAAAATGGCGCCAAAACGCACCACCTGCAAGGCGCACAGTGAGAGCGAGTAGCTAGCTATATATGTCTGACGATTCGCTTTTATACAAAGGTCTAACAGCATATCTTATCATAGAGTTTCGCTTCGAGACGAGCGCACACAGCGTCATAAAACAATGCGAAATCGTATTCAGCTAAGCAGTTTTGAGAGTGCTTTAGGCCTGCGTAGGCACTGCTGCGCACCTGGTCATCGCACTCTAAGTGCAGGCGGGTGCACTGCGTGTACGCCAGGGTTACCAGTTAGCTTCGCAGGGTGACGACCTTGAGGATCGCCCGCAGCTGTATGGAATAACTTACATACTAAAATGACACAGTGCAAAAATGGCGCCAAAACGCACCACCTGCAAGGCGCACAGTGAGAGCGAGTAGCTAGCTATATATGTCTGACGATTCGCTTTTATACAAAGGTCTAACAGCATATCTTATCATAGAGTTTCGCTTCGAGACGAGCGCACACAGCGTCATAAAACAATGCGAAATCGTATGCAGCTAAGCAGTTTTGAGAGTGCTTTAGGCCTGCGTAGGCACTGCTGCGCACCTGGTCATCGCACTCTAAGTGCAGGCGGGTGCACTGCGTGTACGCCAGGGTTACCAGTTAGCTTCGCAGGGTGACAACCTTGAGGATCGCCCGCAGCTGTATGGAATAACTTACAAAATAAAATGACACAGTGCGAAAATGGCACCAAAACGCACCACCTGCAAGGC
The DNA here is from genome assembly GCA_022494535.1 of Himalopsyche phryganea. Lineage (NCBI taxonomy): Eukaryota > Metazoa > Arthropoda > Insecta > Trichoptera > Rhyacophilidae > Himalopsyche > Himalopsyche phryganea. Next base: position 4,194 of record JAGVSL010000398.1, read on the forward strand.
GCACAGTGAGAGCGAGTAGCTAGCTATATATGTCTGACGATTCACTTTTGCGCAAAGGGTGAAACAGCAGATCTTATCATAGAGTTTCGCTTCGAGACGAGCGCACACAGCGCCATGTAACAATGCGAAATCGTATGCAGCTAGACAGTTTTGAGAGTGCTTCAGGCCTGCGTAGGCTGTGCTGCGCACCTGGTCATCGCACTCTTAGTGCAGGCGGGTGCACTTCGCTTTAACAAAGGTCTTACAGCATATCTTATCATAGAGTTTCGCTTCGAGACGAGCGCACACAGCGTCATAAAACAATGCGAAATCGTATGCAGCTAAGCAGTTTTGAGAGTGCTTTAGGCCTGCGTAGGCACTGCTGCGCACCTGGTCATCGCACTCTAAGTGCAGGCGGGTGCACTGCGTGTACGGCAGGGTTATCAGTTAGCTTCGCAGGGTGACAACCTTGAGGATCGCCCGCAGCTGTATGGAATAACTTACATACTAAAATGACACAGTGCGAAAATGGCACCAAAACGCACCACCTGCAAGGCGCACAGTGAGAGCGAGTAGCTAGCTATATATGTCTGAAGATTTACTTTTGCGCAGGGGTGAAACAGCAGATCACATCATAGAGATTCGCTTCGAGACGAGCGCACACAGCGCGATGTAACAATGCGAAATCGTATGCAGCTAAGCAGTTTTGACAGTGCTTCAGGCCTGCGTAGGCATTGTTGCGCACCTGGTCATCGCGCTCTTAAAGCAGGCGGGTGCACTGCGTGTACGCCAGGGTTACCAGTTGGCTTCGCAGGGTGACGACCTTGAGGATCGCCCGCAGCTGTATGGAATAACTTACATACTAAAATGACACAGTGCAAAAATGGCATCAAAACGCACCACCTGCAAGGCGCACAGTGAGAGCGAGTAGCTAGCTATATATGTCTGAAGATTCACTTTTGCGCAGGGGTGAAACAGCAGATCACATCATAGAGATTCGCTTCGAGACGAGCGCACACAGCGCGATGTAACAATGCGAAATCGTATGCAGCTAAGCAGTTTTGACAGTGCTTCAGGCCTGCGTAGGCAGTGCTGCGCACCTGGTCATCGCACTCTAATGGCAGGCGGGTGCACTGCGTGTACGCCAGGGTTATCGATAAGCTTCACAGGGTGACGACCTTGAGGATCGCCCGCAGCTGTATGGAATAACTTACATACTAAAATGACACAGTGCAAAAATGACGCCAAAACGCACCACCTGCAAGGCGCACAGTGAGAGCGAGTAGCTAGCTATATATGTCTGACGATTCGCTTTTATACAAAGGTCTAACAGCATATCTTATCATAGAGTTTCGCTTCGAGACGAGCGCACACAGCGTCATAAAACAATGCGAAATCGTATGCAGCTAAGCAGTTTTGAGAGTGCTTCAGGCCTGCGTAGGCACTGCTGCGCACCTGGTCATCGCACTCTAAGTGCAGGCGGGTGCACTGCGTGTACGCCAGGGTTACCAGTTAGCTTCGCAGGGTGACGACCTTGAGGATCGCCCGCAGCTGTATGGAATAACTTACATACTAAAATGACACAGTGCAAAAATGGCGCCAAAACGCACCACCTGCAAGGCGCACAGTGAGAGCGAGTAGCTAGCTATATATGTCTGACGATTCGCTTTTTACAGGGGTCTAACAGCAGATCTTATCATAGAGATTCGCTTCGAGACGAGCGCACACAGCGTCATGTAACAATGCGAAATCGTATGCAGCTAAGCAGTTTTGAGAGTTCTTCAGGCCTGCGTAGGCACTGCTGCGCACCTGGTCATCGCACTCTAAGAGGAGGCGGGTGCACTGCGTGTACGCCAGGGTTGCCAGTTAGCTTCGCAGGGTGACGACCTTGAGGATCGCCCGCAGCTGTATGGAAAAACTTACATACTAAAATGACACTGTGCGAAAATGGCGCCAAAACGCACCACCTGCAAGGCGCACAGTGAGAGCGAGTAGATAGCTATATATGTCTGACGATTCGCTCTTATACAAAGGTCTAACAGCACATTTATCATTGAGTTTCGCTTCGAGACGAGCGCACACAGCGCGATGTAACAATGCGAAATCGTATGCAGCTAGGTAGTTTTGAGAGTGCTTTAGGGCAGCGTAGGCACTGCTGCGCACCTGGTCATCGCACTGTAAGTGCAGGCGGGTGCACTGCGTGTACGCCAGGGTTATCAGTAAGCTTCACTGGGTGACGACCTTGAGGATCGCCTGCAGCTTTATGGAATAACTTACATACTAAAATAACACAGTGCAAAAATGACGCCAAAACGCACCACCTGCAAGGCGCACAGTGAGACCGAGTAGCTAGCTATATATGTCTGACGATTCACTTTTGCGCAGGGGTGAAACAGCAGATCTTATCATAGAGATTCGCTTCGAGACGAGCGCACACAGCGCGATGTAACAATGCGAAATCGTATGCAGCTAGGCAGTTTTGAGAGTGCTTTAGGCCTGCGTAGGCACTGCTGCGCACCTGGTCATCGCACTCTAAGTGCAGGCGGGTGCACTGCGTGTACGCCAGGGTTATCAGTAAGCTTCACAGGGTGACGACCTTGAGGATCGCCCGCAGCTGTATGGAATAACTTACATACTAAAATGACACAGTGCAAAAATGGCGCCAAAACGCACCACCTGCAAGGCGCACAGTGAGAGCGAGTAGCTAGCTATATATGTCTGACGATTCACTTTTGCGCAGGGTGAAACAGCAGATCACATCATAGAGATTCGCTTCGAGACGAGCGCACACAGCGCGATGTAACAATGCGAAATCGTATGCAGCTAAGCAGTTTTGAGAGTGCTTCAGGCCTGCGTAGGCACTGCTGCGGACCTGGTCATCGCACTCTTAGTGCAGGCGGGTGCACTGCGTGAACGCCAGGGTTACAGTACGCTTCGCAGGGTGACGACCTTGAGGATCGCCCGCAGCTGTATGGAATAACTTACATACTAAAATGACACAGTGCAAAAATGGCGCCAAAACGCACCACCTGCAAGGCGCACAGTGAGAGCGAGTAGCTAGCTATACATGTCTGATCATTCGCTTTTACACAAAGGTCTAACAGCACATCTTATCATAGAGTTTCACTTCGAGACGAGCGCACACAGCGCCATGTAACAATGCGAAATCGTATGCAGCTAAGCAGTTTTGAGAGTGCTTCAGGCCTGCGTAGGCACTGCTGCGCACCTGGTCATCGCACTCTAAGTGCAGGCAGGTGCACTGCGTGTACGCCAGGGTTATCAGTTAGCTTCGCAGGGTGACGACCTTGAGGATCGCCCGCAGCTGTATGGAATAACTTACATACTAAAATGACACAGTAAGAAAATGACGCCAAAACGCACCACCTGCAAGGCGCACAGTGAGAGCGAGTAGCTAGCTATATATGTTTGACGATCTGCTTTTATACAAAGGTCTTACAGCACATCTTATCAAAGAGATTCGCTTCGAGACGAGCGCACACAGCGCGATGTAACAATGCGAAATCGTATGCAGCTAAGCAGTTTTGAAAGTTCTTCAGGCCTGCGTAGGCACTGCTGCGCACCTGGTCATCGCACTCTTATGGCAGGCGGGTGCACTGCGTGTACGCCAGGGTTACCAGTTAGCTTCGCAGGGTGACGACCTTGAGGATCGCCCGCAGCTGTATGGAATAACTTACATACTAAAATGACACAGTGCGAAAATGACGCCAAAACGCACCACCTGCAAGGCGCACAGTGAGAGCGAGTAGCTAGCTATATATGTTTGACGATCCGCTTTTATACAAAGGTCTTACAGCACATCTTATCAAAGAGTTTCGCTTCGAGACAAGCGCACACAGCGCCATGAAACAATGCGAAATCGTATACAGCTAAGCAGTTTTGAGAGTGCTTCAGGCCTGCGTAGGCACTGCTGCGGACCTGGTCATCGCACTCTAAGTGCAGGCGGGTGCACTGCGTGTACGCCAGGGTCACCAGTTAGCTTCGCAGGGTGACGACCTTGAGGATCGCCCGCAGCTGTATGAAATAACTTACATACTAAAATGACACAGTGCGAAAATGGCGCCAAAACGCACCACCTGCAAGGCGCACAGTGAGAGCGAGTAGGTTGCTATATATGTCTGACGATTCACTTTTGCGCAGGGGTGAAACAGCAGATCACATCATAGAGATTCGCTTCGAGACAAGCGCACACAGCGCGATGTAACAATGCGAAATCGTATGCAGCTAGGCTGTTTTGAGAGTATTTCAGGCCTGCGTAGGCACAGCTGCGGACCTGGTCATTGCACTGTAAGTGCAGGCGGGTGCACTGCGTGAACGCCAGGGTTACCAGTTAGCATCGCAGGGTGACGACCTTGAGGATCGCCCGCAGCTGTTTGGAATAACTTACATACTAAAATGACACAGTGCGAAAATGACGCCAAAACGCACCTCCTGCATGGCGCACAGTGAGAGCGAGTAGCTAGCTATATATGTCTGACGATTCGCTTTTATACAAAGGTCTAACAGCACATCTTATCATAGAGATTCGCTTCGAGACGATCGCACACAGCGCCATGTAACAATGCGAAATCGTATGCAGCTAGTCAGTTTTGAGAGTTCTTCAGGCCTGCGTAGGCACTGCTGCGCACCTGGTCATCGCACTCTAAGTGCAGGCGGGTGCACTGCGTGTACGCCAGGGTTATCAGTTAGCTTCGCAGGGTGACAACCTTGAGGATCGCCCGCAGCTGTATGGAATAACTTACATACTAAAATGACACAGTGCGAAAATGGCACCAAAACGCACCACCTGCAAGGCGCACAGTGAGAGCGAGTAGCTAGCTATATATGTCTGAAGATTCACTTTTGCGCAAGGTGAAACAGCAGATCACATCATAGAGATTCGCTTCGAGACGAGCGCACACAGCGCGATGTAACAATGCGAAATCGTATGCAGCTAAGCAGTTTTGACAGTGCTTTAGGCCTGCGTAGGCATTGCTGCGCACCTGGTCATCGCGCTCTTAGTGCAGGCGGGTGCACTGCGTGTACGCCAGGGTTACCAGTTAGCTTCGCAGGGTGACGACCTTGAGGATCGCCCGCAGCTGTATGGAATAACTTACATACTAAAATGACACAGTGCAAAAATGGCGCCAAAACGCACCACCTGCAAGGCGCACAGTGAGAGCGAGTAGCTAGCTATATATGTCTGACGATTCGCTTTTATACAAAGGTCTAACAGCATATCTTATCATAGAGTTTCGCTTCGAGACGAGCGCACACAGCGTCATGTAACAATGCGAAATCGTATGCAGCTAAGCAGTTTTGAGAGTGCTTTAGGCCTGCGTAGGCACTGCTGCGCACCTGGTCATCGCACTCTTAGTGCAGGCGGGTGCACTGCGTGTACGCCAGGGTTACCAGTTAGCTTCGCAGGGTGACGACCTTGAGGATCGCCCGCAGCTGTATGGAATAACTTACATACTAAAATGACACAGTGCGAAAATGGCGCCAAAACGCACCACCTGCAAGGCGCACAGTGAGAGCGAGTAGCTAGCTATATATATGTCTGACGATTCGCTTTTATACAAAGGTCTAACAGCATATCTTATCATAGAGTTTCGCTTCGAGACGAGCGCACACAGCGTCATAAAACAATGCGAAATCGTATGCAGCTAAGCAGTTTTGAGAGTGCTTTAGGCCTGCGTAGGCACTGCTGCGCACCTGGTCATCGCACTCTTAGTGCAGGCGGGTGCACTGCGTGTACGCCAGGGTTACCAGTAAGCTTCGCAGGGTGACGACCTTGAGGATCGCCCGCAGCTGTATGGAATAACTTACATACTAAAATGACACAGTGCGAAAATGGCGCCAAAACGCACCACCTGCAAGGCGCACAGTGAGAGCGAGTAGCTAGCTATATATCTGACGATTCGCTTTTATACAAAGGTCTAACAGCATATCTTATCATAGAGTTTCGCTTCGAGACGAGCGCACACAGCGTCATAAAACAATGCGATATCGTATTCAGCTAAGCAGTTTTGAGAGTGCTTTAGGCCTGCGTAGGCACTGCTGCGCACCTGGTCATCGCACTCTAAGTGCAGGCGGGTGCACTGCGTGTACGCCAGGGTAACCAGTTAGCTTCGCAGGGTGACGACCTTGAGGATCGCCCGCAGCTGTATGGAATAACTTACATACTAAAATGACACAGTGCAAAAATGGCGCCAAAACGCACCACCTGCAAGGCGCACAGTGAGAGCGAGTAGCTAGCTATATATGTCTGACGATTCGCTTTTATACAAAGGTCTAACAGCATATCTTATCATAGAGTTTCGCTTCGAGACGAGCGCACACAGCGTCATAAAACAATGCGAAATCGTATGCAGCTAAGCAGTTTTGAGAGTGCTTTAGGCCTGCGTAGGCACTGCTGCGCACCTGGTCATCGCACTCTTAGTGCAGGCGGGTGCACTGCGTGTACGCCAGGGTTATCAGTTAGCTTCGCAGGGTGACAACCTTGAGGATCACCCGCAGCTGTATGGAATAACTTACATACTAAAATGACACAGTGCGAAAATTGCGCCAAAACGCACCACCTGCAAGGCGCACAGTGAGCGAGTAGCTAGCTATATATATCTGACGATTCGCTTTTATACAAAGGTCTAACAGCATATCTTATCATAGAGTTTCGCTTCGAGACGAGCGCACACAGCGTCATAAAACAATGCGATATCGTATTCAGCTAAGCAGTTTTGAGAGTGCTTTAGGCCTGCGTAGGCACTGCTGCGCACCTGGTCATCGCACTCTAAGTGCAGGCGGGTGCACTGCGTGTACGCCAGGGTAACCAGTTAGCTTCGCAGGGTGACGACCTTGAGGATCGCCCGCAGCTGTATGGAATAACTTACATACTAAAATGACACAGTGCAAAAATGGCGCCAAAACGCACCACCTGCAAGGCACACAGTGAGAGCGAGTAGCTAGCTATATATGTCTGACGATTCGCTTTTATACAAAGGTCTAACAGCATATCTTATCATAGAGTTTCGCTTCGAGACGAGCGCACACAGCGTCATAAAACAATGCGAAATCGTATGCAGCTAAGCAGTTTTGAGAGTGCTTTAGGCCTGCGTAGGCACTGCTGCGCACCTGGTCATCGCACTCTTAGTGCAGGCGGGTGCACTGCGTGTACGCCAGGGTTATCAGTTAGCTTCGCAGGGTGACAACCTTGAGGATCGCCCGCAGCTGTATGGAATAACTTACATACTAAAATGACACAGTGCGAAAATGGCACCAAAACGCACCACCTGCAAGGCGCACAGTGAGAGCGAGTAGCTAGCTATATATGTCTGAAGATTCACTTTTGCGCAGGGCTGAAACAGCAGATCACATCATAGAGATTCGCTTCGAGACGAGCGCACACAGCGCGTCATGTAACAATGCGAAATCGTATGCAGCTAAGCAGTTTTGACAGTGCTTCAGGCCTGCGTAGGCATTGCTGCGCACCTGGTCATCGCGCTCTTAGTGCAGGCAGGTGCACTGCTGGAATAACTTACATATAAAATGACACAGTGCAAAAATGGCGCCAAAAACGCACCACCTGTAAGGCGCACAGTGAGAGCGAGTAGCTAGCTATATATGTCTGACGATTTGCTTTTATACAAAGGTCTAACAGCATATCTTATCAAAGAGTTTCGCTTCGAGACGAGCGCACACAGCGTCATAAAACAATGCGAGAAATCGTATGCAGCTAAGCAGTTTTGAGAGTGCTTCAGGCCTGCGTAGGCTGTGCTGCGCACCTGGTCATCGCACTCTGCAGTGGAAGGCGGGCACTGCGTGAACGCGAGGGTTATCGATTGGCTTCAAGGGTGATAGCCTGAGGATCGCCCGCAGCTGTATGGAAAAACTTACATACTAAAATTACACAGTGCGAAAATGACGCCAAAACGCACCACCTGCAAGGCGCACACAGAGTGAGCGAGTAGCTAGCTATATGTCTGACGATTCGCTTTTATACAAAGGTCAAACAACACATCTTATCATAGAGTTTCGCTTCGAGACGAGCGCACACAGCGCCATGTACAATATGCGAAATCGTATGCTGCAGACAGTTTTGAGAGTGCTTCAGGCCTGCGTAGGCTGTGCTGCGCACCTGGTCATCGCACTCTTATGGCATGCGGGCACTGCGTTAATACGCCAGGGTTATCGATAAGCTTCACAGGGTGACGACCTTGAGGATCGCCCGCAGCTGTATGAATAACTTACATACTAAAATTACACAGTGCGAAAATGACGCCAAACGCACCACCTGCAAGGCGCCAGTGAAAGCGAGTAGCTAGCTAAATATGTCTGACGACGATTTACTTTTGTTCAGGGGTTAAACAGCAGATCACATCATTGAGATTTGCTTCGAGACGAGCGCAATACAGCGATTCAACAATGCGAAATCGTACGCAGCTAACATTTTTAGAGTGCTTGAGGCCCGCGTAGGCACTGCTGCGCCCTGGTCATCCACTCTAAAATGCAGACGGGGGACTGCGTGTACGCCAGGGAACCCGTTAGCTTCCGGGGGACCTTTAGGATCGCCCGCAGCTGTATGGAATAACTTCATACTAAATGACACAGTGGGGCGCCAAAACACCACCCAACCCCTTT
>JAGVSL010000399.1:0-17497 GCA_022494535.1 Himalopsyche phryganea
AATTGCGATGACCAGGTGCGCAACGTTGCCTTCGCAGACTAAAGCACTCTCAAAACTGTAGCTGCATAAGATTTCGCATTGTTACATGACGCTGTGTGCGCTCGTCTCGAAGCGAAACTCTATGATGTGATATGCTGTTAGACCCCCTGTATAAAGTGAATCGTCAGATATATAGCTAGCTACTCGCTCTCCTGTGCGCCTTGCAGGTGGTGCGTTTTGGTGCCATTTTCGCACTGTGTCATTTTAGTTTGTAAGTTATTCCATACAGCTGCGGGCGATCCTCAAGGTTGTCACCCTGCGAAGCTAACTGATAACCCTGGCGTACACGCAGTGCCCGCCTGCACTAAGAGTGCGATGACCAGGTGCGCAGCAGTGCCTACGCAGGCCTAAAGCACTCTCAAAACTGCTTAGCTGAATACGATATCGCATTGTTTATGACGCTGTGTGCGCTCGTCTCGAAGCGAAACTCTATGATAAGATATGCTGTTAGACCTTTGTATAAAAGCGAATCGTCAGACATATATAGCTAGCTACTCGCTCTCACTGTGCGCCTTACAGGTGGTGCGTTTTGGCGCCATTTTTGCACTGTGTCATTTTAGTATGTAAGTTATTCCATACAGCTGCGGGCGATCCTCAAGGTCGTCACCCTGCGAAGCTTACTGTTAACCCTGGCGTACACATGGTGCACCCCGCCTGCACTAAGAGCGCGATGACCAGGTGCGCAGCAATGCCTACGCAGGCCTGAAGCACTGTCAAAACTGCTTAGCTGCATACGATTTCGCATTGTTACATCGCGCTGTGTGCGTTCGTCTCGAAGCGAATCTTTATGATGTGATCTGCTGTTTCACCATTGCGCAAAAGTGAATCTTCAGACATATATAGCTAGCTACTCGCTCTCACTTTGCGCCTTGCAGGTGGTGCGTTTTGGTGCCATTTTCGCACTGTGTCATTTTAGTTTGTAAGTTATTCCATACAGCTGCGGGCGATCCTCAACATATATAGCTAACTACTCGCTCTCACTGTGCGCCTTGCAGGTGGTGCGTTTTGGCGCCATTTTTGCACTGTGTCATTTAGTATGTAAGTTATTCCATACAGCTGCGGGCGATCCTCAAGGTCGTCACCCTGCGAAGCTAACTGGTAACCCTGGCGTACACGCTGTGCACCCGCCTGCTTTTAGAGTGCGATGACCAGGTGCGCAGCAGTGCCTACGCAGGCCTAAAGCACTCTCAAAACTGTAGCTGAATACGATTTCGCATTGTTTTATGACGCTGTGTGCGCTCGTCTCGAAGCGAAACTCTATGATAAGATATGCTGTTAAACCTTTGTATAAAAGCGAATCGTCAGATATATATAGCTAGCTACTCGCGCTCACTGTGCGCCTTGCAGGTGGTGCGTTTGGCGCCATTTTTGCACTGTGTCATTTTAGTATGTAAGTTATTCCATACAGCTGCGGGCGATCCTCAAGGTCGTCACCCTGCGAAGCTTACTGGTAACCCTGGCGTACACGCAGTGCACCCGCCTGCACCCATTTTTGCACTGTGTCATTTAGTATGTAAGTTATTCCATACAGCTGCGGGCGATCCTCAAGGTTGTCACCCTGCGAAGCTAACTGGTTACCCTGGCGTACACGCAGTGCACCCGCCTGCACTTAGAGTGCGATGACCAGGTGCGCAGCAGTGCCTACGCAGGCCTAAAGCACTCTCAAAACTGCTTAGCTGAATACGATTTCGCATTGTTTTATGACGCTGTGTGCGCTCGTCTCAAGCGAAACTCTATGATACAAGATATGCTGTTAGACCTTGTATAAAGCGAATCGTCAGACATATATAGCTAGCTACTCGCAGGTGGTGCGTTTTGGCGCCATTTTTGCAATTGTGTCACTGTTATTCCATACAGCTGCGGGCGATCCTCAAGGTCGTCACCTGCGAAGCTAACTGGTAACCCGCCTTGCATTTTAGAGAGCGATGACCACCAGGTGCGCAGCAATGCCTACGCAGGCCCGAAGCACTGCGCTGTGTGCGTTTGGATATGCTGTTAAACCTTTGTATAAAAGCGAATCGTCAGATATATAGCTAGCTACTCGCGCTCACTGTGCGCCTTGCAGGTGGTGCGTTTTGGCGCTAATTTTCGCACTGTGTCATTTATTAAGCACTCCACACAGCTGCGGGCGATCCTCAAGGTCGTCACCCTGCGAAGCATTTACACGCAGTGCACCCGCCTGCACTAAGAGTGATGACCAGGTGCGCAGCAGTGCCTACGCAGGCCTAAAAGCACTCCTCAAACTGCTTAGCTGCATACGATTTCGCATTGTTTTATGACGCTGTGTGCTCGTCTCGAAGGAACCTATGATAAGATATAGACCTTTGTATAAAAGCGAATCGTCAGACATATAGCCAGTCATCCTACCACCTGCCTTGCAGGTGGTGCTGCAAGACCATTTTGCACTGTGTAAGCGAATCGTAAGACATATACAGTTAGCCGATCCTCACTGTGCGCCTTGCGAAGCTAACTGGTTACCCTCCTCACCAGCCTGCATTTTAGGTGTTATTCCATATAGCTGCAGGCGCATCCTCAAAAAACTGCTTAGCTGAATACGAAGCTAACTGGTTACCCTGCTAAGAGTGATGACCAGGTGCGCAAAAGCGAGTCGTCCTTAAGCACTCAAAACTGCTTAGCGTGAATACGCAACCCTGGCTCGTCTCAAGCGAAACTTTGATAAGATATGCTGTTAGACCTTTGTATAAAAGCTGACCCGTCAGATTTAAGATAGCCAGGTGCGCAGCTCTCACTGTGCGCCTTGCACTCTCAAAAGGTGGTGCATACGTTTTGGCGCAATGGAAGGAACGCACTGTGTCATTTTAGTATGTAAATCGTATTCCAATCTCACAGCTGCGGTGCGATTTTGCACTGTGTCATTTTAGTATGGTTATTCCATACAGCTGCGGCGATCCTCAAGGTCGTCACCCTGCGAAGCTAACTGGTAACCCTGGCGTACACGCCCAGTGCACCTACCCTTTAAGAGTGCGATCACCAGGTGCGCAGCAGTGCCTACGCAGGCCTAAAGCACTCTCAAAACTGCTTAGCTGCATACGATTTCGCATTGTTACATGACGCTGTGTGCGCCTCGTCTCGAAGCGAAACTCTATGATAAGATATGCTGTTAGACCTCTGTTTAAAAGCGAATCGTCAGATATATAGCTAGCTACTCGTTCTCACTGTGCGCCTTGCAGGTGGTGCGTTTTGGTGCCATTTTCGCACTGTGTCATTTTATTTTGTAAGTTATTCCATACAGCTGCGGGCGATCCTCAAGGTTGTCACCCTGCGAAGCTAACTTATAACCCTGGCGTACACGCAGTGCACCCGCCTGCACTTAGAGTGCGATGACCAGGTGCGCAGCAGTGCCTACGCAGGCCTAAAGCACTCTCAAAACTGCTTAGCTGCATACGATTTCGCATTGTTTTATGACGCTGTGTGCGCTCGTCTCGAAGCGAAACTCTTTGATAAGATATGCTGTTAGACCTTTGTATAAAAGCGAATCGTCAGACATATATAGCTAGCTACTCGCTCTCACTGTGCGCCTTGCAGGTGGTGCGTTTTGGCGCCATTTTTGCACTGTGTCATTTTAGTATGTAAGTTATTCCATACAGCTGCGGGCGATCCTCAAGGTCGTCACCCTGCGAAGCTAACTGGTTACCCTGGCGTACACGCTGTGCACCCGCCTGCACTTAGAGTGCGATGACCAGGTGCGCAGCAGTGCCTACGCAGGCCTAAAGCACTCTCAAAACTGCTTAGCTGAATACGATTTCGCATTGTTTTATGACGCTGTGTGCGCTCGTCTCGAAGCGAAACTCTATGATAAGATATGCTGTTAATCCTTTGTATAAAAGCGAATCGTCAGATATATATAGCTAGCTACTCGCTCTCACTGTGCGCCTTGCAGGTGGTGCGTTTTGGCGCAATTTTCGCACTGTGTCATTTTAGTATGTAAGTTATTCCATACAGCTGCGGGCGATCCTCAAGGTCGTCACCCTGCGAAGCTTACTGGTAACCCCTAGCGTACACGCAGTGCACCCGCCTGCCATAAGAGTGCGATGACCAGGTGCGCAGCACAGCCTACGCAGGCCTGAAGCACTCTCAAAACTGTCTTGCTGCATACGATTTCGCATTGTTACATGGCGCTGTGTGCGCTCGTCTCGAAGCGAAACTCTATGATGTGATCTGCTGTTTCACCCCTGCGCAAAAGTGAATCTTCAGACATATATAGCTAGCTACTCGCTCTCACTTTGCGCCTTGCAGGTGGTGCGTTTTGGTGCCATTTTCGCACTGTGTCATTTTAGTATGTAAGTTATTCCATACAGCTGCGGGCGATCCTCAAGGTTGTCACCCTGCGAAGCTAACTGATAACCCTGGCGTACACGCAGTGCACCCGCCTGCACTTAGAGTGCGATGACCAGGTGCGCAGCAGTGCCTTCGCAGGCCTAAAGCACTCTCAAAACTGCTTAGCTGCATAAGATTTCGCATTGTTTTATGACGCTGTGTGCGCTCGTCTCGAAGCGAAACTCTATGATAAGATATGCTGTTAGACCTTTGTATAAAAGCGAATCGTCAGACATATATAGCTAGCTACTCGCTCTCACTGTGCGCCTTGCAGGTGGTGCGTTTTGGCGCCATTTTTGCACTGTGTCATTTTAGTATGTAAGTTATTCCATACAGCTGCGGGCGATCCTCAAGGTCGTCACCCTGCGAAGCTAACTGGTTACCCTGGCGTACACGCTGTGCACCCGCCTGCACTTAGAGTGCGATGACCAGGTGCGCAGCAGTGCCTACGCAGGCCTAAAGCACTCTCAAAACTGCTTAGCTGAATACGATTTCGCATTGTTTTATGACGCTGTGTGCGCTCGTCTCGAAGCGAAACTCTATGATAAGATATGCTGTTAAACCTTTGTATCAAAGCGAATCGTCAGATATATATAGCTAGCTACTCGCGCTCACTGTGCGCCTTGCAGGTGGTGCGTTTTGGCGCAATTTTCGCACTGTGTCATTTTAGTATGTAAGTTATTCCATACAGCTGCGGGCGATCCTCAAGGTTGTCACCCTGCGAAGCTTACTGGTAACCCTGGCGTACACGCAGTGCACCCGCCTGCTTTAAGAGTGCGATGACCAGGTGCGCAGCGGTGCCTACGCAGGCCTAAAGCACTCTCAAAACTGCTTAGCTGCATACGATTTCGCATTGTTACATGACGCTGTGTGCGCTCGTCTCGAAGCGAAACTCTATGATAAGATATGCTGTTAGACCTTTGTATAAAAGCGAATCGTCAGACATATATAGCTAGCTACTCGCTCTCACTGTGCGCCTTGCAGGTGTTGCGTTTTGGTGCCATTTTCGCACTGTGTCATTTTAGTATGTAAGTTATTGCATACAGCTGCGGGCGATCCTCAAGGTTGTCACCCTGCGAAGCTAACTGATAACCCTGGCGTACACGCAGTGCACCCGCCTGCACTAAGAGTGCGATGACCAGGTGCGCAGCAGTGCCTACGCAGGCCTAAAGCACTCTCAAAACTGCTTAGCTGCATACGATTTCGCATTGTTTTATGACGCTGTGTGCGCTCGTCTCGAAGCGAAACTCTATGATAAGATATGCTGTTAGACCTTTGTATAAAAGCGAATCGTCAGACATATATAGCTAGCTACTCGCTCTCACTGTGCGCCTTGCAGGTGGTGCGTTTTGGCGCCATTTTTGCACTGTGTCATTTTAGTATGTAAGTTATTCCATACAGCTGCGGGCGATCCTCAAGGTCGTCACCCTGCGAAGCTAACTATTAACCCTGGCGTTCACGCAGTGCACCCGCCTGCACCCTGAGTGCGATGACCAGGTGCGCAGCAGTGCCTACGCAGGCCTAAAGCACTCTCAAAACTGCTTAGCTGCATACGATTTCGCATTGTTTTATGACGCTGTGTGCGCTCGTCTCGAAGCGAAACTCTATGATAAGATATGCTGTTAGACCTTTGTATTAAAGCGAATCGTCAGACATATATAGCTAGCTACTCGCTCTCACTGTGCGCTTTGCAGGTGGTGCGTTTTGGCGCCATTTTTGCACTGTGTCATTTTAGTATGAAAGTTATTCCATACAGCTGCGGGCGATCCTCAAGATCGTCACCCTGCGAAGCTAACTGGTTACCCTGGCGTACACGCAGGGGACCCGCCTGCACTTAGAGTGCGATGACCAGGTGCGCAGCAGTGCCTACGCAGGCCTAAAGCACTCTAAAAACTGCTGAGCTGGATACGATTTCGCATTGTTTTATGACGCTGTGTGCGCTCGTCTCGAAGCGAAACTTTATGATGTGATCTGCTGTTTCACCCCTGCGCAAAAGTGAATCTTCAGACATATATAGCTAGCTACTCGCTCTCACTTTGCGCCTTGCAGGTGGTGCGTTTTGGTGCCATTTTCGCACTGTGTCATTTTAGTATGTAAGTTATTCCATACAGCTGCGGGCGATCCTCAAGGTTGTCACCCTGCGAAGCTAACTGATAACCCTAGCGTACACGCAGTGCACCCGCCTGCAATTAGAGTGCGATGACCAGGTGCGCAGCAGTGCCTTCGCACGCCTGAAGCACTGTCAAAACTGCTTAGCTGCATACGATTTCGCATTGTTACATCGCGCTGTGTGCGCTCGTCTCGAAGCGAATCTTTATGATGTGATCTGCTGTTTCACCCCTGCGCAAAAGTGAATCTTCAGACATATATAGCTAGCTACTCGCTCTCACTTTGCGCCTTGCAGGTGGTGCGTTTTGGTGCCATTTTTGCACTGTGTCATTTTTAGTATGTAAGTTATTCCATACAGCTGCGGGCGATCCTCAAGGTTGTCACCCTGCGAAGCTAACTGATAACCCTGGCGTACACGCAGTGCACCCGCCTGCACTTAGAGTGCGATGACCAGGTGCGCAGCAGTGCCTTCGCAGGCCTAAAGCACTCTCAAAACTGCTTAGCTGCATACGATTTCGCATTGTTTTATGACGCTGTGTGCGCTCGTCTCGAAGCGAAACTCTATGATAAGATATGCTGTTAGACCTTTGTATAAAAGCGAATCCTCAGACATATAAAGCTAGCTACTCGCTCTCACTGTGCGCCTTGCAGGTGGTGCGTTTTGGCGCCATTTTTGCACTGTGTCATTTTAGTATGTAAGTTATTCCATACAGCTGCGGGCGATCCTCAAGGTTGTCACCCTGCGAAGCTAACTGATAACCCTAGCGTACACGCAGTGCACCCGCCTGCACTTAGAGTGCGATGACCAGGTGCGCAGCAGTGCCTTCGCACGCCTGAAGCACTGTCAAAACTGCTTAGCTGCATACGATTTCGCATTGTTACATCGCGCTGTGTGCGCTCGTCTCGAAGCGAATCTTTATGATGTGATCTGCTGTTTCACCCCTGCGCAAAAGTGAATCTTCAGACATATATAGCTAGCTACTCGCTCTCACTTTGCGCCTTGCAGGTGGTGCGTTTTGGTGCCATTTTCGCACTGTGTCATTTTAGTATGTAAGTTATTCCATACAGCTGCGGGCGATCCTCAAGGTTGTCACCCTGCGAAGCTAACTGATAACCCTGGCGTACACGCAGTGCACCCGCCTGCACTTAGAGTGCGATGACCAGGTGCGCAGCAGTGCCTTCGCAGGCCTAAAGCACTCTCAAAACTGCTTAGCTGCATACGATTTCTCATTGTTTTATGACGCTGTGTGCGCTCGTCTCGAAGCGAAACTCTATGATAAGATATGCTGTTAGACCTTTGTATAAAAGCGAATCGTCAGACATATAAAGCTAGCTACTCGCTCTCACTGTACGCCTTGCAGGTGGTGCGTTTTGGCGCCATTTTTGCACTGTGTCATTTTAGTATGTAAGTTATTCCATACAGCTGCGGGCGATCCTCAAGGTCGTCACCCTGCGAAGCTAACTGGTTACCCTGGCGTACACGCTGTGCACCCGCCTGCACTTAGAGTGCGATGACCAGGTGCGCAGCAGTGCCTACGCAGGCCTAAAGCACTCTCAAAACTGCTTAGCTGAATACGATTTCGCATTGTTTTATGACGCTGTGTGCGCTCGTCTCGAAGCGAAACTCTATGATAAGATATGCTGTTAAACCTTTGTATAAAAGCGAATCGTCAGATATATATAGCTAGCTACTCGCTCTCACTGTGCGCCTTGCAGGTGGTGCGTTTTGGCGCAATTTTCGCACTGTGTCATTTTAGTATGTAAGTTATTCCATACAGCTGCGGGCGATCCTCAAGGTCGTCACCCTGCGAAGCTTACTGGTAACCCTAGCGTACACGCAGTGCACCCGCCTGCCATAAGAGTGCGATGACCAGGTGCGCAGCACAGCCTACGCAGGACTGAAGCACTCTCAAAACTGTCTAGCTGCATTAGATTTCGCATTGTTACATGGCGCTGTGTGCGCTCGTCTCGAAGCGAAACTCTATGATGTGATCTGCTATTTTACCCCTGCGCAAAAGTGAATCTTCAGAAATATATAGCTAGCTACTCGCTCTCACTGTGCGCCTTGCAGGTGGTGCGTTTTGGTGCCATTTTCGCACTGTGTCATTTTATTTTGTAAGTTATTCCATACAGCTGCGGGCGATCCTCAAGGTTGTCACCCTGCGAAGCTAACTGATAACCCTGGCGTACACGCAGTGCACCCGCCTGCACTTAGAATGCGATGACCAGGTGCGCAGCAGTGCCTTCGCAGGCCTAAAGCACTCTCAAAACTGCTTAGCTGCATAAGATTTCGCATTGTTTTATGACGCTGTGTGCGCTTGTCTCGAAGCGAAACTCTATGATAAGATATGCTGTTAGACCTTTGTATAAAAGCGAATCGTCAGACATATATAGCTAGCTACTCGCTCTCACTGTGCGCCTTGCAGGTGGTGCGTTTTGGCGCCATTTTTGCACTGTGTCATTTTAGTATGTAAGTTATTCCATACAGCTGCGGGCGATCCTCAAGGTCGTCACCCTGCGAAGCTAACTGGTTACCCTGACGTTCACGCTGTGCACCCGCCTGCACTTAGATTGCGATGACCAGGTGCGCAGCAGTGCCTACGAGGGCCTAAAGCACTCTCAAAACTGCTTAGCTGAATACGATTTCTCATTGTTTTATGACGCTGTGTGCGCTCGTCTCGAAGCGAAACTCTATGATAAGATATGCTGTTAGACCTTTGTATAAAAGCGAATCGTCAGACATATATAGCTAGCTACTCGCTCTCACTGTACGCCTTGCAGGTGGTGCGTTTTGGCGCCATTTTTGCACTGTGTCATTTTTAGTATGTAAGTTATTCCATACAGCTGCGGGCGATCCTCAAGGTCGTCACCCTGCGAAGCTAACTGGTTACCCTGGCGTACACGCTGTGCACCCGCCTGCACTTAGAGTGCGATGACCAGGTGCGCAGCAGTGCCTACGCAGGCCTAAAGCACTCTCAAAACTGCTTAGCTGAATACGATTTCGCATTGTTTTATGACGCTGTGTGCGCTCGTCTCGAAGCGAAACTCTATGATAAGATATGCTGTTAAACCTTTGTATAAAAGCGAATCGTCAGATATATATAGCTAGCTACTCGCTCTCACTGTGCGCCTTGCAGGTGGTGCGTTTTGGCGCAATTTTCGCACTGTGTCATTTTAGTATGTAAGTTATTCCATACAGCTGCGGGCGATCCTCAAGGTCGTCACCCTGCGAAGCTTACTGGTAACCCTAGCGTACACGCAGTGCACCCGCCTGCCATAAGAGTGCGATGACCAGGTGCGCAGCACAGCCTACGCAGGACTGAAGCACTCTCAAAACTGTCTAGCTGCATTAGATTTCGCATTGTTACATGGCGCTGTGTGCGCTCGTCTCGAAGCGAAACTCTATGATGTGATCTGCTGTTTTACCCCTGCGCAAAAGTGAATCTTCAGAAATATATAGCTAGCTACTCGCTCTCACTGTGCGCCTTGCAGGTGGTGCGTTTTGGTGCCATTTTCGCACTGTGTCATTTTATTTTGTAAGTTATTCCATACAGCTGCGGGCGATCCTCAAGGTTGTCACCCTGCGAAGCTAACTGATAACCCTGGCGTACACGCAGTGCACCCGCCTGCACTTAGAATGCGATGACCAGGTGCGCAGCAGTGCCTTCGCAGGCCTAAAGCACTCTCAAAACTGCTTAGCTGCATAAGATTTCGCATTGTTTTATGACGCTGTGTGCGCTTGTCTCGAAGCGAAACTCTATGATAAGATATGCTGTTAGACCTTTGTATAAAAGCGAATCGTCAGACATATATAGCTAGCTACTCGCTCTCACTGTGCGCCTTGCAGGTGGTGCGTTTTGGCGCCATTTTTGCACTGTGTCATTTTAGTATGTAAGTTATTCCATACAGCTGCGGGCGATCCTCAAGGTCGTCACCCTGCGAAGCTAACTGGTTACCCTGACGTTCACGCTGTGCACCCGCCTGCACTTAGATTGCGATGACCAGGTGCGCAGCAGTGCCTACGCAGGCCTAAAGCACTCTCAAAACTGCTTAGCTGAATACGATTTCGCATTGTTTTATGACGCTGTGTGGGCTCGTCTCGAAGCGAAACTCTATGATAAGATATGCTGTTAGACCTTTGTATAAAAGCGAATCGTCAGACATATATAGCTAGCTACTCGCTCTCACTGTGCGCCTTACAGGTGGTGCGTTTTGGCGCCATTTTTGCACTGTGTCATTTTAGTATGTAAGTTATTCCATACAGCTGCGGGCGATCCTCAAGGTCGTCACCCTGCGAAGCTAACTGGTTACCCTGGCGTACACGCTGTGCACCCGCCTGCATTTAGAGTGCGATGACCAGGTGCGCAGCAGTGCCTACGCAGGCCTTAAGCACTCTCAAAACTGCTTAGCTGAATACGATTTCGCATTGTTTAATGACGCTGTGTGCGCTCGTCTCGAAGCGAAACTCTATGATGTGATCTGCTGTTTCAGCCCTTGCAAAAGTGAATTTTCAGACATATAAAGCTAGCTACTCGCTCTCACTGTGCGCCTTGCAGGTGGTGCGTTTTGGCGCCATTTTGCACTGTGTCATTTTAGTATGTAAGTTATTCCATATAGCTGCAGGCGATCCTCAAGGTCGTCACCCTGCGAAGCTAACTGGTTACCCTGGCGTACACGCAGTGCACCCGCCTGCATTAAGACTGCGATGACCAGGTGCGCAGCACTGCCTACGCAGGCCTGAAGCACTCTCAAAACTGTCTAGCTGCATACGATTTCGCATTGTTTTATGACGCTGTGTGCGCTCGTCTCGAAGCGAAACTCTATGATAAGATATGCTGTTAGACCTTTGTATAAAAGCGAATCGTCAGACATATATAGCTAGCTACTCGCTCTCACTGTGCGCCTTACAGGTGGTGCGTTTTGGCGCCATTTTTGCACTGTGTCATTTTAGTATGTAAGTTATTCCATACAGCTGCGGGCGATCCTCAAGGTCGTCACCCTGCGAAGCTAACTGGTAACCCTGACGTACACGCAGTGCACCCGCCTGCACTAAGAGCGCGATGACCAGGTGCGCAGCAATGCCTACGCAGGCCTGAAGCACTGTCAAACTGCTTAGCTGCATACGATTTCGCATTGTTGTCGACGCTGTGTGCGCTCGTCTCGAAGCGAAACTCTATGATAAGATCTGCTGTTAGACCTTTGTATAAAAGCGAATCGTCAGACATATATAGCTAGCTACTCGCTCTCACTGTGCGCCTTGCAGGTGGTGCGTTTTGGTGCCATTTTCGCACTGTGTCATTTTAGTATGTAAGTTATTCCATACAGCTGCGGGCGATCCTCAAGGTTGTCACCCTGCGAAGCTAACTGATAACCCTGGCGTACACGCAGTGCACCCGCCTGCACTAAGAGTGCGATGACCAGGTGCGCAGCAGTGCCTACGCAGGCCTAAAGCACTCTCAAAACTGCTTAGCTGCATACGATTTCGCATTGTTTTATGACGCTGTGTGCGCTCGTCTCGAAGCGAAACTCTATGATAAGATATGCTGTTAGACCTTTGTATAAAAGCGAATCGTCAGACATATATAGCTAGCTACTCGCTCTCACTGTGCGCCTTACAGGTGGTGCGTTTTGGCGCCATTTTTGCACTGTGTCATTTTAGTATGTAAGTTATTCCATACAGCTGCGGGCGATCCTCAAGGTCGTCACCCTGCGAAGCTAACTGATAACCCTGGCGTACACGCAGTGCACCCGCATGCCATTAGACTGCGATGACCAGGTGCGCAGCAGTGCCTACGCAGGCCTGAAGCACTCTCAAAACTGCTTAGCTGCATACGATTTCGCATTGTTTTATGACGCTGTGTGCGCTCGTCTCGAAGCGAAACTCTATGATAAGATATGCTGTTAGACCTTTGTATAAAAGCGAATCGTCAGACATATATAGCTAGCTACTCGCTCTCACTGTGCGCCTTACAGGTGGTGCGTTTTGGCGCAATTTTCGCACTGTGTCATTTTAGTATGTAAGTTATTCCATACAGCTGCGGGCGATCCTCAAGGTCGTCACTCCCGCGAAGCTTACTGGTAACCCTGGCGTACACGCAGTGCACCCGCCTGCACTAAGAGCGCGATGACCAGGTGCGCAGCAATGCCTACGCAGGCCTGAAGCACTGTCAAAACTGCTTAGCTGCATACGATTTCGCATTGTTACATGACGCTGTGTGCGCTCGTCTCGAAGCGAATCTCTATGATGTGATCTGCTGTTTCAGCCCTGCGCAAAAGTGAATTTTCAGACATATATAGCTAGCTACTCGCTCTCACTGTGCGCCTTGCAGGTGGTGCGTTTTGGTGCCATTTTCGCACTGTGTCATTTTAGTATGTAAGTTATTCCATACAGCTGCGGGCGATCCTCAAGGTTGTCACCCTGCGAAGCTAACTGATAACCCTGGCGTACACGCAGTGCACCCGCCTGCACTTAGAGTGCGATGACCAGGTGCGCAGCAGTGCCTACGCAGGCCTAAAGCACTCTCAAAACTGCTTAGCTGCATACGATTTCGCATTGTTTTATGACGCTGTGTGCGCTCGTCTCGAAGCGAAACTCTATGATAAGATATGCTGTTAGACCCTTGTATAAAAGCGAATCGTCAGACATATATAGCTAGCTACTCGCTCTCACTGTGCGCCTTGCAGGTGGTGCGTTTTGGCGCCATTTTTGCACTGTGTCATTTTAGTATGTAAGTAATTCCATACAGCTGCGGGCGATCCTCAAGGTCGTCACCCTGCGAAGCTAACTGGTAACCCTGGCGTACACGCAGTGCACCCGCCTGCACTTAGAGTGCGATGACCAGGTGCGCAGCAGTGCCTACGCAGGCCTAAAGCACTCTCAAAACTGCTTAGCTGAATACGATATCGCATTGTTTTATGACGCTGTGTGCGCTCGTCTCGAAGCGAAACTCTATGATAAGATATGCTGTTAGACCTTTGTATAAAAGCGAATCGTCAGATATATATAGCTAGCTACTCGCTCTCACTGTGCGCCTTGCAGGTGGTGCGTTTTGGCGCAATTTTCGCACTGTGTCATTTTAGTATGTAAGTTATTCCATACAGCTGCGGGCGATCCTCAAGGTCGTCACCCTGCGAAGCTTACTGGTAACCCTGGCGTACACGCAGTGCACCCGCCTGCTTTAAGAGTGCGATGACCAGGTGCGCAGCAGTGCCTACGCAGGCCTAAAGCACTCTCAAAACTGCTTAGCTGCATACGATTTCGCATTGTTACATGACGCTGTGTGCGCTCGTCTCGAAGCGAAACTCTATGATAAGATATGCTGTTAGACCTTTGTATAAAAGCGAATCGTCAGACATATATAGCTAGCTACTCGCTCTCACTGTGCGCCTTGCAGGTGTTGCGTTTTGGTGCCATTTTCGCACTGTGTCATTTTAGTATGTAAGTTATTGCATACAGCTGCGGGCGATCCTCAAGGTTGTCACCCTGCGAAGCTAACTGATAACCCTGGCGTACACGCAGTGCACCCGCCTGCACTAAGAGTGCGATGACCAGGTGCGCAGCAGTGCCTACGCAGGCCTAAAGCACTCTCAAAACTGCTTAGCTGCATACGATTTCGCATTGTTTTATGACGCTGTGTGCGCTCGTCTCGAAGCGAAACTCTATGATAAGATATGCTGTTAGACCTTTGTATAAAAGCGAATCGTCAGATATATATAGCTTGCTACTCGCTCTCACTGTGCGCCTTGCAGGTGGTGCGTTTTGGCGCAATTTTCGCACTGTGTCATTTTAGTATGTAAGTAATTCCATACAGCTGCGGGCGATCCTCAAGGTCGTCACCCTGCGAAGCTAACTGGTAACCCTGGCGTACACGCAGTGCACCCGCCTGCTTTAAGAGTGCGATGACCAGGTGCGCAGCAGTGCCTACGCAGGCCTAAAGCACTCTCAAAACTGCTTAGCTGCATACGATTTCGCATTGTTACATGACGCTGTGTGCGCTCGTCTCGAAGCGAAACTCTATGATAAGATATGCTGTTAGACCTTTGTATAAAAGCGAATCGTCAGACATATATAGCTAGCTACTCGCTCTCACTGTGCGCCTTACAGATGGTGCGTTTTGGCGCCATTTTTGCACTGTGTCATTTTAGTATGTAAGTTATTCCAT
Source organism: Himalopsyche phryganea (assembly GCA_022494535.1). Lineage (NCBI taxonomy): Eukaryota > Metazoa > Arthropoda > Insecta > Trichoptera > Rhyacophilidae > Himalopsyche > Himalopsyche phryganea. The sequence continues at coordinate 14,649 of JAGVSL010000399.1, forward strand.
ACAGCTGCGGGCGATCCTCAAGGTCGTCACCCTGCGAAGCTAACTGGTAACCCTGGCGTACACGCAGTGCACCCGCCTGCACTAAGAGCGCGATGACCAGGTGCGCAGCAATGCCTACGCAGGCCTAAAGCACTGTCAAAACTGCTTAGCTGCATACGATTTCGCATTGTTACATCGCGCTGTGTGCGCTCGTCTCGAAGCGAATCTCTATGATGTGATCTGCTGTTTCACCCCTGCGCAAAAGTGAATCTTCAGACATATATAGCTAGCTACTCGCTCTCACTGTGGGCCTTGCAGGTGGTGCGTTTTGGTGCCATTTTCGCACTGTGTCATTTTAGTATGTAAGTTATTCCATACAGCTGCGGGCGATCCTCAAGGTTGTCACCCTGCGAAGCTAACTGATAACCCTGGCGTACACGCAGTGCACCCGCCTGCACTTAGAGTGCGATGACCAGGTGCGCAGCAGTGCCTACGCAGGCCTAAAGCACTCTCAAAACTGCTTAGCTGTATACGATTTCGCATTGTTTTATGACGCTGTGTGCGCTCGTCTCGAAGCGAAACTCTATGATAAGATATGCTGTTAGACCTTTGTATAAAAGCGAATCGTCAGACATATATAGCTAGCTACTCGCTCTCACTGTGCGCCTTGCAGGTGGTGCGTTTTGGCGCCATTTTTGCACTGTGTCATTTTAGTATGTAAGTTATTCCATACAGCTGCGGGCGATCCTCAAGGTCGTCACCCTGCGAAGCTAACTATTAACCCTGGCGTTCACGCAGTGCACCCGCCTGCACTTAGAGTGCGATGACCAGGTGCGCAGCAGTGCCTACGCAGGCCTAAAGCACTCTCAAAACTGCTTAGCTGCATACGATTTCGCATTGTTTTATGACGCTGTGTGCGCTCGTCTCGAAGCGAAACTCTATGATAAGATATGCTGTTAGACCTTTGTATTAAAGCGAATCGTCAGACATATATAGCTAGCTACTCGCTCTCACTGTGCGCTTTGCAGGTGGTGCGTTTTGGCGCCATTTTTGCACTGTGTCATTTTAGTATGAAAGTTATTCCATACAGCTGCGGGCGATCCTCAAGATCGTCACCCTGCGAAGCTAACTGGTTACCCTGGCGTACACGCAGTGCACCCGCCTGCACTTAGAGTGCGATGACCAGGTGCGCAGCAGTGCCTACGCAGGCCTAAAGCACTCTAAAAACTGCTGAGCTGGATACGATTTCGCATTGTTTTATGACGCTGTGTGCGCTCGTCTCGAAGCGAAACTCTATGATAAGATATGCTGTAAGACCTTGTATAAAAGCGAATCCTCAGACATATAAAGCTAGCTACTCGCTCTCACTGTGCGCCTTGCAGGTGGTGCGTTTTGGCGCCATTTTTGCACTGTGTCATTTTAGTATGTAAGTTATTCCATACAGCTGCGGGCGATCCTCAAGGTTGTCACCCTGCGAAGCTAACTGATAACCCTAGCGTACACGCAGTGCACCCGCCTGCACTTAGAGTGCGATGACCAGGTGCGCAGCAGTGCCTTCGCACGCCTGAAGCACTGTCAAAACTGCTTAGCTGCATACGATTTCGCATTGTTACATCGCGCTGTGTGCGCTCGTCTCGAAGCGAATCTTTATGATGTGATCTGCTGTTTCACCCCTGCGCAAAAGTGAATCTTCAGACATATATAGCTAATGACCAGGTGCGCAGCAGTGCCTTCGCAGGCCTAAAGCACTCTCAAAACTGCTTAGCTGCATACGATTTCGCATTGTTTTATGACGCTGTGTGCGCTCGTCTCGAAGCGAAACTCTATGATAAGATATGCTGTTAGACCTTGTATAAAAGCGAATCGTCAGACATATATAGCTAGCTACTCGCTCTCACTGTGCGCCTTGGCAGATGGTGCGTTTTGGCGCCATTTTTGCACTGTGTCATTTTAGTATGTAAGTTATTCCATACAGCTGCGGGCGATCCTCAAGGTCGTCACCCTGCGAAGCTAACTGGTTACCCTGGCGTACACGCTGTGCACCCGCCTGCACTTAGAGTGCGATGACCAGGTGCGCAGCAGTGCCTACGCAGGCCTAAAGCACTCTCAAAACTGCTTAGCTGAATACGATTTCGCATTGTTTTATGACGCTGTGTGCGCTCGTCTCGAAGCGAAACTCTATGATAAGATATGCTGTTAAACCTTTGTATAAAAGCGAATCGTCAGATATATATAGCTAGCTACTCGCTCTCACTGTGCGCCTTGCAGGTGGTGCGTTTTGGCGCCATTTTTGCACTGTGTCATTTTAGTATGTAAGTTATTCCATACAGCTGCGGGCGATCCTCAAGGTCGTCACCCTGCGAAGCTTACTGGTAACCCTAGCGTACACGCAGTGCACCCGCCTGCAATTAGAGTGCGATGACCAGGTGCGCAGCACAGCCTACGCAGGCCTGAAGCACTCTCAAAACTGTCTAGCTGCATACGATTTCGCATTGTTACATGGCGCTGTGTGCGCTCGTCTCGAAGCGAAACTCTATGATGTGATCTGCCGTTTCACCTTTGCGCAAAAGTGAATCGTCAGATATATAGCTAGCTACTCGCTCTCACTGTGCGCCTTGCAGGTGGTGCGTTTTGGCGCAATTTTCGCACTGTGTCATTTTATTTTGTAAGTTATTCCATACAGCTGCGGGCGATCCTCAAGGTTGTCACCCTGCGAAGCTAACTGATAACCCTGGCGTACACGCAGTGCACCCGCCTGCTTTAAGAGTGCGATGACCAGGTGCGCAGCAGTGCCTACGCAGGCCTAAAGCACTCAAAACTGCTTAGCTGCATAAGATTTCGCATTGTTTTATGACGCTGTGTGCGCTTGC